>WUQG02005378.1:0-12137 GCA_011317285.2 Androctonus mauritanicus | reverse complement strand
TGCACTTAGGCCAACGCCTGTCAATATCGTCCAGCGGCCCCACACATCTTAATACATTTCGGATTTTTTTTGTCCATACACGGCACCATTTCCCAATCTATTAGTTTACTTCGGACGTTATTTCTTGCCAGATATGCCGGCATAACCGAATTAATCTAAATTACCGTTCGAATTTCGATGTAAATATATAATCTTGCAAAAGTTTTCACTTGTTAAAACCACAAACTTCTCGACTATCTCCTTTACACTACATTTATTTCATCAAACGAAATTTTAAGCATTTATCTTCTAGTTATTCAGATAAAACTATCAGTTAGTTGAAAAGATCGATGATTCGATCGTAGATCCTTTTCATTAATCGATTTTACGTTTTTAAAGATTTTAAATTATTGCTGCTACAACAGCATAATAATGAACCGATTTAAATAATTTTTAGCACTTTTGATCCTCTATACCATGAATGGCCAACCTGTGGCACGCTGGAAAGTTTTCGGGCAGGTAAAGTTTGAAGTTGATATATTGTTTTTAATTAAACTAACGTTATGATAGGCACACTATGGGTAATTTATGTATAAATTTAATAAATTTTAGCATCTATCCTTAAAAAAGTTTGCCACTGCCGCTCTATACTACTTGTAGCACTCCTATATGTGAATTTCATTCAAATCCGATAATATTTGCACTAAAGTATTGTTTTGACGTTGAGACTCCAAGATCTATAGATAGGTATGATTAAATTTTGATTATTTTTAGTAAACTCGATTCCCAGAGGATCCAATAAAGGCCTATATGTAAAAATATTTTACCATATCAACGAAACTTTACAAAATGACTATGCTACTACTGCACTTTCTGTTTCCCAGTTTGAACAAATTAGCGAATTTTCGTATTCAGTAGAATGTTCAAGCCATTAATGATCAAGAAGTCATACATTTTCGCTACATATCTCGAACCATTTATAAATGATTGAAACTTTGATTTTGAATCATTTAGTTAAAGATATTGTATTAAAAGTCATTATGATAACTATAAAACGTGTAATTAATGATAATGTTGAAAATTTCGGAATCCGAACACCACCGTAGCACAGACGACTGATTATAAATTTAGAGAACAAATACGCCCTACTTGACGCACATAATCGTGATCTGAAAAATGAATTTGTGCATGCCGATCTCGACATATTCCAGTGTAAAAAGAATGATTTAAATACGATTGCCATGGTAGAATCTTGTTTTAGATATCAATTTTTAGATTTTTGAAAATTGGATAATCACTTGGATGTTCAGAACGCATTCAAATAATAACAATTTAATACGAATAAAGGACAAGAAGAGAGATTAAGAAAATTTCAATTCATTTTAAAGCAGTTTCAGTTCAATAAAAATAAAATTTTTTGATTAAACTTAAACATTAAAATATTTTCTATCCACTTCTCTGATGCCAAGAATTAGATTTATGTATTTGTTAGCTTCGAATTTGCCGGATTATCGCCGAAATTAATTAACAAAATGTGTTTTGAACATCGATTATACTATAAAGCTCTGGCTACCGACTACAATTGGCTAATCGATGGTCATCTGACGAAAGGGGCTATGTTTAATGGTACGAAGGCAACGCAGAATATATAAACTGTTGTTACACTCGCGGAGCTGTTCTTAGAGCCAAGATAGTGAAAAGTAAGTTAAAATTTATAAGAGAATTTCTTTTAATTAAAATTTCTTTAATTATTAATCACGCGATGCAATGATAACGATTCGTATTAAATATAAAACTTCAAAATTATTTTTTAAACTAGAAATTTTTTATATAGATCACATTTATCTGGATTACTTTTATTCTGACTTGTAAGCGAATAAAAAAAAATTAATAAATATATATTTATAAAAAAAATAAGATTAAGAAGTGAAGTTTTTATCGCAAATACCATTTTTCTCTTATAAAATATTAAGAATACATTTATGAAATGCTTATATATATGACTCGAGAATCAAAAGTTGTAATCTTTATTCTGATCTAGAAATTCGTATCAGTTATAATGAAAAATTAAAAAAAAATTCTTTAGTTGAATTCATAGCCTTAATATACACGAAACAGTTAAAAGATCACCTACAGTAAAGCAACATTTAAATCAAAGGAACAACAGGTTTATCTTTTTAACTGCCGTAAACAAACAAGTGTCAGGTGAATAAGGTCTAGTTTTTTTGATCAGCAGGTAATAATTTTGGAAATTAACTCCATTTCCCCCCTCAGAACCGATTTTATGATCATGAGTGTGGAACATCATAAATGTTACAGGATTAACGAGAAGACAACGCCCTGTGTCATATACTTCTGAAAAACTTTCGATTAGGGCGAACAAGCGGACATTTTCTACAGAAAAATCGCTAATAATTTTAATTTTCGCTGGGGTTCTTTTCAATAATATGTTCACCGTTTCTTTTAATGTTAATAATTTTGTATCCAAGACTATTACAGATTTTGACAAGCGTATCGACAAGATGGTTATGCTCCGGAGCGTTCAACCGTTTCGGGGAGTGTCTCTCTATAATTAGCATCTTGTATGAATTAAACATCAGCTACCAACTACTCCAATTAGTTAAAAATCCGATATTCTCTTTTTATGACTCCAATTTTATTAAAAAAATCGAATACGATATGATATTCTCGTATTTTAATAACATTTATATAACGTACAGAATCCGAAAGATGGAGATTGTATTCTGTTTAATATTCATCGCTGTGTTTCCCACGTTTCCGGTAAGATATTGTGTTTCGATTTTTTTATTTTAGAACTGAATCAAAACGATTCTAACATATTTTATGGATTCAGGGTTCGGCGGCTCTCTCTCTCTCCTATCTGCGAACAGCTGGACAAACTCAGGATGTGAAAGAAGGCGTCAGGGCTCCCGAACGAAGAGAAGTTCTGGCTTGTCTGGGTGTCTGTGAGAGAACACCTACTTGCATGTGTGTCAGGTGAATATTTATATAAATTTCCAAATTTTAGACCTGATGCAATAATCTAGTCCGATATTTATTGTATAAGTATGCTTTATAGGACGCGAACCAATTTTTAAAACACGTTTAAGTTAATTGTTATTTAAATGCTGCTCTAGTTAACGTTTGCAATTATTGGAGATTCTAACTGCATAATAATAATCCATGCAATTTGTTTAACGTGTTTAGAGTTTCTACTAACGGAGAAGGATTATGCCAGAGCCTAAACAGCACCGTGGATATAAATGGGCAAGACAAAACAGGATTTGTCTACTTTGCCCAGGTAAGGATTCCTGATATATTTCTCTCTCTTACTAGTGATTTTCGCTCCTTCCAAGCACAGTTGTCTAACTTTTTCGCATGCCGTCGGCACTCAAGCATTCGACATTTTTAAGTTTAATTTTCTATTTTCGACTTCTCACTCCTAGAGGTTTTTGAAGTCACTAACTACGGTACCATTTCCCATTGTTCTACTTATTTTCAACTTGTTAAATTTTATATCGGGTCTCAAATATTTTCGTAGACATTTGGTACTGTGCCTAATTGGCGAGATAGTCTTGCTTCCATGCGCTCAATAAATAAGTCTGCTTAAATTAATATTCCACGAGCTGTAAATATCTAGTAAGACACATGTCGCAAGAAATAAACATATATAACTTGCAAAATAATTTTTAAACTTTTAGGCTCTGTATGAAGATACGATTGATAAAGGTGAGTATATCATTTTGTAGTCTAATTTCTGTAACGGAAGTCTCGATTTCTTTAATGATGCTTTATTTTTTTAGAAAGTCAAGCTCTAAACAAACCAGCTCATCAGAGTTCTATATACGTTTTGAATAACGTTAGATATACGGCCGATCGAGCGGTAGATGGTAACAGGAATATAGACGGTTTCCAAGCTCCCTATTTTAGCCACACGCAAGACGGAGACAAAGCAGATAATTTTCCTTGGTGGCAAGTCGACCTGGAAGAGGAATACATCGTTACAGGAATTAATATTCTGAACAGAAGAAAGTGGTGTGAGTTTTTATTAAATTTAATTCGGAATTTTTTTTTATATTCTCGTTAATAACTATAATTAAATAAATTTCAGCCGAACGACTCCACGATTTTGAAGTACGAGTGGGAAACATTCGACTTTCGAACGATTATAGCAACAAACATTTTGATAAGAACCCACTTTGCGCTAAACACGAAGGAGGAGGAGTTGGAGATGGAGGAGTGGCACGTCTGGTATGTCAGCCATGTCCAACGAGAGGACGTTATGTCAGTATCCAAATTGTCAAACCTTGCGAGACATGCGAAGAAAACTCCAAAAATGTTTTGCAATTGGCAGAAGTGGACGTGTTTGGCGTAAAAGCCGAATAGAAGTTCTAACGAAAAGCATAAATTAATGGAAATTATTGTATCTGTTATCGAATATATCGTATAACGATTTCCACAGAAATTATTATTATTATTATTATTATCATCATCCGCATTAGTGTTTACTGTATTAAAACTATTGTAATATTCATATTACTAGTAGATCTAATACATAGTAAATAAAATAATGTGCTGTTTATTAATGCAAACAGATAATTTCAAAATGAAAAAATATTTATTTATACAGTTTTTAATTTATCCACACAATATAATATTGAAAAAAGAACAAAATCATCAATTATCCTTATACCAAATTAAGAAATAACAAACATAGTTATAAGAAAAATAAAATGCAGTAATAATTCAAATTAATTGTCATGGAAGAATGGCTTTGGTTTACATATTTTTCATAAGAAAAATAATAAAATTTAAATACAATAAAAGATCTATATGTCACCAATGGTAATACTAATTAAGAATTAAGAAAGCTAAATTATGTATTGGTTAATTATCTAGGTTAAATCAGATTATCTTTAATTAAAAATTTGTGGATTGTAGATCTTTTATTGTATTTCACACATACAAAAAATATATATTGTAGTTTGTTCAATTTTTACAACTTAACAAGAAAACATTTTTATTCAATTAAAAACTTTCTAAGATATAATTCATTCCAATAATTTGATATGTTAATCTGCCACAAACACAGATTTAAAAATTTTTTCTTACAAATTATAAAAGATGTTCTGAAGTTTACAAATTTCATTTTAATTGATACAAAAGTAACAAAATAAAAACACCAATTATCACATTAGTGTTTATGGAATGCTGGCCTGAGGATGAAATGAAATTGTATATAATTAATTTAAAACAAAAGCAAAAAACACAGGATGCAAATCACACTCTCTCATATTCAAACAAAAATTACAGTTCTGTATATTAAATTCTTATTTACTGAGCAATATGTCAATAAAAATAATTTTAAAATATAATAATTTATTTTGCTCCAATTTTGGAGTTTAAAATGAGTTTCATAAATTCTTATAATTTCAATTAAAGACACAAAAATTTATTTCAAAAAATATAACTTACTGTATTTAAAAATAACATGAACACAATATTGTATATAGATAATTTATCATAAACTTATATCAGATTTAACAATATATTAAATTTTATAATATAAAGTGTTGAAAATTTCTGCCACAGTTTCCCCTAGAATGATGTAATCCACTAAAATTTTACACTGAATAAAATCAAATACATTTTAAAAATTAATCCATACACAAAGCTAACTTTATCTAAATGCTCAAAGTATCAAATATTTATTTACTATTTAATAACTGCATTTGTCTTCTGTTTATTAGATCCATTAACAGACATTTCACAAATTATTTTGGTAAAGAAATAATTTTTTTTACAGAAGAATTTAATTATTCTTAGTAACTTATTTCCTTACAGCAAAAGATCTAAATGCCACAAATCAATGACAGGCTTATATCTAAAAGTAACATATATTTCCTAATCACAGATTCTATGAATATATTTTAACTGTGCTAAAATATTTACATATTGGAAGACATTTTAACCATTTCATATTAAGAAAGTTGACATTTTAAGATTTCTATAGTGAATAGTTTCTAATATTTTCCATTTTTATTTCTCTTCAGGAATAAATATAGTTTTAACCAAAAATTAAAATACAATAAATAATATGCAATAAGTTAATATTTATAAAACAAATTTAAAGAACATTTTTAAATAATATTGTTAAAATAAAATTAAATAAAGTATGCAATTATTGATAATTAAAATTTTCAAATAATGTACTGCGTATTAATCATAAAAATTCATTTCCATTTTTAATAATTAATAATATAAAATTTATAAATTTATTATTGAATTATTCAAAAAGGAATAAAAACACTCTACAATGTTCATTTCATTGAAGTACTAAGTTATTAAGTCAGCAACTAAATTTTTTTTTTAATTTTTCACAAAATATATTTTATTTTTTCCATAATCTTTACACTGATGTATCCTAATTTGTATGATACAATGAAGCATTACAATGAAATGAACATTGTAGAGTTTTATAATAAAAACTACAATGATTCAATACAACTCTACAATAATAAATAACGTTTTATAATCTTGAAGATGAATAAATAAACTTAAAGATCATAATATATCTTTTCATCAATTCCATAGACAACTTAGATGCATTACATAAATGTATAATATGCAATCCATTAGTATTATATACTCCTTTAAACTTTTTCTCCTTTTAGATTTTTACATGACAAATAACTTTTATTGATTTTCTCCAAAATACTATATATCCATTTTTTTAGCATTTCATATAAAATAATAACTATTAATGCTTATAAATAAATGAATTTATTAAGGAATATTATTTTATTATAATTTTTGATTAAAAAAATATTTATATAATCTTGAAGATGAGTGAATAAATGCAAAAATTTAGAGGTAATTTATTGAATGGGATAAGCTATCTAATAATTTTGTTAACTATTGAAAAGTGTCTGAGAGAGATAGATAGAGAGAGAGAGAGAGAGAAAATAAGACACATTTTGCTAATATGAATTTTGAAAGATTTCACTTTTTTAAATAATAAATAAGTAACTATTACAGTTGAAATTTTAGAAATAAGTTACATGAAGAATTAATTTCTCATTGTGTTATATTTATATTGTTATTATCCATAAACCAAATATTTTATCATTATTTTTTTATATTTGGAATTTGTTTTTGACTAAAATACATAAACAAATATAACATCATACCTTAAACATTGATAACTTAGGATTATGTCTTTAACATATATACAATGATTTAATAGATTAAAAGATTTCATATCTAAACTGAAAATATATAAATGTTAAATTTTATAACAGGTTCATTAAACTAAATTTTATTATATATAATTTTTAATTGCAAGATTTTAATAAATTTTGAATGATGATAATGAGTAAAGGATATATATAATAAATTTCAAGGGAGTAATTCAGTTACTGAATGTCTAAAACAAATTACAAATTGTCCTTGACTTATGACTATCAATGCATGAGCATTATATATCGTAAGTTCCATGACTAATTAATCAATGTAATAGGAAAGTTGATGCATGAATGTCTAACTTGCATCTGTTTTGTATTTGATCTGTTTTATTTTCTTCAATTTACTATGATTTTTTATTATATTATGGTAAATAATGATAATAAGATATATATATTTAAAGATACAGATATTCTCAGGTTTACATAAATAATTGGAACTAAGAAGTTTATTTTACATAACCTGATTTTTGTATGTCAGAAAAGTAATTTTTTTAACAAAAATTCTGAGTCAAAAATTCCCAAAGCTAGTTGGAGTATAGTGATTATCATATGATATCAATATTATTGCCTGACTGAAAAGGAGACAACTCACATAGAACAATGTCTTATCAGTAATATGATATACACAACATAATTAAACAAATTAGTTTGAATTTTTAAATGTTATAAATCAATATGCTTGTACTTTTAACTTGTGAACATAGTATATGCAATAAAAATAAACAATTAACTTTTTTTGTGTTCTGTATTATAAAAAATAAAAAAAACATGGAAATATTTTATATAAAGTCAAAATTTATGGAAGAAGGATGTAAGTAAACCAGATAATACTTATAGTTCTAAATTATGGCATTGTTGATCTTGTTCTAAGAGGAGAATCTATCGAAAGTCAAGGAAAATCTATATTTTTTCTATCCAAAAAATAATCTTTAGTAATTAAAGATTTAGTAATTACCATATATTGACTATGTTAGTGTTCACTCAAAAATATGATGAAATTTCTAGGAAAATCAATTATATGATTAAACAAATATTATAATTTAAAAATCAATTTCAAAAGTTCATTAATTTTATTTAAATTAAATTCAATTAAATGACTAACTCTAAAGTAAGGAAATGCTGGACAATTTTATAATTATTATTCAATCAGAAAAAATTTTTTATAATTAAAATTTTGTATAATTATTGAAACCTACTTTTCAGCAATTATAGCTAATTTCAATATTTTATATTTTTGTAAAATATTGCAGTTTCTGATATAAAATTCAAATTGCAATGAATTACATATCACACAAAAACTGTTTAAATATCAATTTTCATATATAATGATACAAATATCTGTATCATCATCTGCATCGTTTCTTTGATTATTCATCATGGTGAGTACTTATAATTCTATTTTTTTGTACTTAATTTTATAAAATTTTATTAAATCTTTAAACAACTTAGTTATCTATAACAGATTACATTTTAATAAAAATAAACTATTTTCAAATATTAATGAAGTTTATCTTTATATTCAGTAAAGTGCTTATAAATTTAAATTCTTCTACAAAATGTAAATTTTTTTTATGATTCTTAAAAAATTATAAATGCTATTATAAAACAAATTTCATTCAACTTCTACTAATAGTTGGTCTTCTTCAACCGTTTGTCCAACTTTACAGTGCACAGCCTTAACTTTTCCAGTTGTTCCAATAACCAAACTATTCTGCATTTTCATAGCTTCAATAACACACACTTCTTGACCTTCAGAAACCTTTAAATTAAAATTTGTTTACTGTCATTATTAGCAGTTATTATATTAAGTTGTATTAAATATAATTTATATATAAATAAAAAAATGAATAAATTTGTTATTTTTTAAAAATTTCATATTATTCTGAATACCAGTTTCACTCATAATTTATATTTCTAATAAAAAATTGTAATATAATTAAATTTAAATCCAATAAAAACAATTGCATATTTTGAAACATGCAACAATAATTATATTTTCTCCATAACTTGCAGGATTAATATTAATTCTTTGTGAGTCATATGTATATTATGCTTCTTTGAAAAAATTTTATAAATTCACTCAAACAATCCATATGTGAGCAATTAGTGCTCTAAAAACTTTGGGCATACAAAATTTGCACAAATGAAGATTACAAAATTACATGAATTAATGGATTAAGTTTCATGATTGACTAAAATGATATTTATAAAAGAACTCACATTAGAAAATTTTTTATATTCTCATTTATAATTTTTAAATTATGTTGATTTTTATAGTATTATTGGTGACTATACAAAAATATGGTAAACATTGGACTGATATTTGGTATTTTTATGAACTTTTTTAATACAATGTATAACTGATGTGAAAAACAAAGTTATCATAAATATTATTATTTCCTTATTGAAATTTAAAATAAAACAGCATATTTCATAATACTTTTGCAAATTTCTAATCATAAAAATATAAAAAAATCAATTTATTAAAAAATTATGAAAGAAAAATTAAAAAAAATTAAATAATTTTTTGTATCTGAATGATTATGATTTCATAAAAGTGATCTAGACTGATACATTACTATAAGGTTGAGTAAGCACTTCTAAAGAACTAAATGTTTATAAAGTGCAGTTTCAATAGGATAATTTTTTAAGATTACAATTAAAAAAGAAATATATTTGCTCCCTATATGACAACTGAATTCTATTGAATATTTGCATATTATTCTTTATATCTTTACTAATTTAACTGGATGAAATGAGATATAATTTAAAATGAAATTAAGAATTGATTTGAGCATAGAAAGAGCATGAATATTTAGTTTACTAGAATATTTACACACAATGCACACAGTTCTACAATCTTATCGAAAAAGATAAGAATTCATCTTTCCTGATTTATGTAGAAACTTCTGAGTCAAAAATATTGATGTATTATTAAATTCAAAATAAATTTTCTAGAATGTGAATAAATAACAATATAAAGAATTAAAAAAGTTCACTTCAATTTCAATTTTTTATTAAAAAGAAAAACATCTTTACCATTTTTCCTACTTCACAAGAGACAGATTTAATTACTCCTGGCATAGGAGCTGATACAACTTTTGAGACATCCATCTGAAATAAATTTAAATTCTTTTAATCTGTTGTCGCTGACACTACACCTCTCATAAGTATTATAATCTGACATTCCAAATAACTAAATAACATAATTAACACCATAGCAATGATTAAAAGAATCTAGCCAAATAAATTTAATGCAATCTTAAATTTATTATTATAATTTTTTAAGTTTTAAAAACATTCTTATGTGAAATTTCATTTCAAATTAAAAAATAAGATATAAATAAATCAATTAATGTGTATATATACACACGCACATGAGTGTGCAATACATATATTAACTAATTTATTTATATTCCGACAGTCTATCATTTTGATTTTGCAATAGATAATTGATGATGAGTTTCTGCTACAAACCCATCATACTGTATTTTATAGTATATAATACAGTATAAAGAGATTTGTAGCTATATATATATATGGTTTGAAATGCCATTTTATGAATGCTTAACATTTATTTATTGCAAATAATGTTCATATTTGAAAAAACTGGGAACTTGTTAAATGAGAACTTATAAACCAAGAACTAACAGTATTTTTTAATCTAAATCTTCCAAAATGTATGAAATCTTATTTTTCTACAACAATTTATTAATTTTCAATCAATATTTAAATAATCTGGCATCTCCTTTCAAAGTTATGTAAACAAAGTATTATATTTTAGATAGTCAAATTTTTTTTTAAGTCAAAACAAATGTACTTCTTGTTTTATTTGCTAGCAGAGGAATAGATATTATTAACTGGACTGATAAAAGATCATTGGGTCCAAATATTAAATAAGGAGGCAGAGCAAACAATCAAAGGCAATAAACATGATTTGAAGAATTCATGAATTATGGCAATTCAATTTAGATGGCTTCCAAATCTATTATGTCAAATTTTATTTTATGTAATTTGAAATATGATTTTCTTATTTGTTTTGTAACAGTTTCTATCTGAGATGAAATATTTATCTTTTACAGATTTTTTAATCAAATGTATAATATGAAAATTATTAATATCATGATTCAAAAATTCTTTCCTTTACAATTAATGATAACAAAGTAATTTGTTTTCTGTTTTTTGGGAGAAAAGGCTGAATGTATAGTGATCAATACCTTTTGTGAAAACGGGATCAGAATTTATAATATAAATCATTTCCAATTACAGTATATCAGTCATTTCTTTAATAACTATTTAATATTTTACCTTCTAATATTTACTTCATAATTTTATACTTATTTGTTAAAAAGATTTCAATCTGCTTTTCTATAAAATTATTACTATATATAAAATAAGGAAACAACTGTAGTATTAAATATTTAATCATTATTTAAAATTGAATAAATGACTTAAATAAAAACTAAAATCAGATAAATAATATATTAGTGTGTTTAAAAATAAAGAATTTTGTTAAAAGTTTTTCTATATAAATATAATTAGAAATTTATTAGTTTGTTTATATACACCATAAAGCAAAGCAAAATTATCATGCTGTGAAGCATTGAACTATTTTTAGAAATGGGTTATCAATTAGTTGTATTTATAATTAATTTCATTGTATTGATGATACAGTGAAGAATGTCAGATCACAGATATTTTTTTCAATTTCTTTTCATGAACTGAAAAATATTTTTAAGTGTATCAGAAACAAAATTTTAATTACAAAAGGCGCCTTCTTAACCGGCCACCATGGGACTGAACCCTTGACCGGATAATGAAATAGCCGGTTAAACCAAATTACATATACAGTATACAGTATATGGAATACAATACATATACATCACAAGATAAGCAGGAAAAAAATCACAGAAC
>WUQG02005367.1:0-12138 GCA_011317285.2 Androctonus mauritanicus | reverse complement strand
GCTAAATTATAGGGTACCGCCAGCTAGACTAGCCCCAGGCAATGAAGGCCTTATGCATTGCTCAAACCCGGGGACGTATTGTCATTGTTGTTGTAATAGCATTGTTTCGATCGGTTTCGGAGTAATTGCTTAAAAAAATAACGAATTTCTAACGTAAATGAGTCGATATGCCGTATTTTCTTTGAAGTAAGTCTTTTTTTTATTTCGCTGAATTGCTGGAAAGGTTATGAATGTCTCTATTTGTCAATAGTTTGTGGTATTTTAATGAAACTCTTTATTGTACTGTAAAAATAGGCGTGTAACGTTAAAGGAATGCCCGCAAACGATTTGATTTTTATGAAAATCTCTACTTCTTTTTATACGACGGTGGTGGTTCAATATCGATGGAAATCAATAAAAAGGACTACATCCTTGCTCTCATTGTGCAAATTTGGCGAAAAATCTGATATTTTTTTTTATGCCAATAATAGAATTTCTGTATTCGAAGTGACCCCGTATCTATTCATTCCAATAAATTTATGATCAATTTAACCTCTCTTAGAAGGGAGGTCGCCTGATACACACGATTAATTCTCTCTGGCGAACTTCAGTTTGACTTCCTAAACGTAGTCACGTAAGGACTAGTTTATTGTTGTCCTTTTTTTAACCACCAAATTTTGGTAAATTGAAACTAGATGGATGAGTAGATAAGGTTGATGCCACTCTATCCCTTTTCTGCTGTCTAGGTCAGTGGGTGACATAGAACCGTTCTTTTATACCATGATTTCCTACTTCCCAACTGGAAGCGAAATTTTTTTTTATTTTTGTTCGCCCACAGTGGATAATATTGTTTATTTCCATAATGTACTATTGTTTGAGACAATATGCGGCCTTCCTGCTTAAAATGTCGATAGCGCCAGAACGGGCTTTTGTTTAGCTGTTTGTTAATAAGACTTTGAAAGCAAGGAAGAGTGTTTGTGTTTCATCCAAACGGCACATTTTTAAAAGATTTAAGCATCGGAATGGAAATTAGAAGCCACCTATTCTTAGGGAGTATAAAACAGTAGACTTATCATTATTAACTGGCGACAAGTTTTGGAACGAGATTTTAATGACAACTATGACTTCTGCCTGCAGTTCTGCTTTGGAAGATAATATCTAGATGTCTTGTCAGCAGCTTTGTCACATCTGTCATTGTCACCAATGCGACATCCAGTCACAGTCTTTCGAAAATTGCACTTCGTCTCCATCAATCTTGCATTACCCTAAACTTTATTCTGCTATTAGAATCGCTTACATAGTTAGTTATTTTGTGGGGCCTAAAGAATTTTTGGCCTCTTAAAGAAAAGACTAAAAGTCTGGGATGGACGTTGCAATGCCAATTACATTAATATAAACTTTCGAAGTTTCTAAAACAACACCTATTTTTTTTTATCATAAGCGTGTGGCATGACGAACACTATGATAAGGAATATCGACTGGTATCAATCGTCTACAGTGTAGGCTTCTGAATAGGGCCCACTTGACTGATATTCAAGTAAAACTGAAAGCCCTTCGATAAAAGTAAGTGGAAAACAATCAAGTGTTTTTGTTATTCAAAAGCTGTTCAGACATTCTCTTCAGATCTAAACCAATCTTCACCATCATAACGATGAGATAGAACCATCTATTTAAGTATTTGTCCTTAAGAACTCGCAATTCATACCGGAAGGTCCTTTAATGTTCGAGTTTAAAGATCTTTCTCATAATGCAACGTCGTCTAATCTTAACTAAGAAAATAGAACCCGCCTCCGACACGATTCTCGATTTAAGGGAGGTCTATTCAAGGGTGGACCCGAGACGTTCCAGCATGCTTTCACTTCATTAGACCAACAGCATAATGACAGAGTAGGATCCATGTCTTTTCGTGTACTATCGCCACCCGCACACCCCTACTTTAACTCCTAACCGTACGTCATGGGGTTTAATCTCACTTAATAACCCTAGCTACAGAACAATAAATCAAAAGGCATCGCATCTACAGTTTCGAACTAGTTCTTCCCCATCATTACCTTGTATCCATTTATATCTCTGTATTCACCTACAATGACACACACACACACAAGATTTATGATTAGTAATTGAAGTAATCTCTTGTGTCATTGCATAAGAACACGCGGGGTGCGGACAACCCGGGTTCAAAGATCAACCATAGCTCTAGCACCTTAAATCCGGGAAGAGTAACAATTAAAAGTTTCAAAAGTCGAGACTGAAAAGGGCGTATTGTTAAAATAAACACAAGTTTCGTACTTTTTCTTTAGGTACCCGCTCCCCTTATCGCCCGGGAGTATGTAATCTTTTTAATCTGTTTGCATTGCCATTTTCTACAATGGTTTTTCTTAATAAAAGGTTTCGTTTCTGAAAGCTTAATGGTATAAATTCGCGCAGTTCTGTTATATTGTCGTATCTTTCACTTCTCGTGGGTTTTCATATCGGTCAAAGGCCCGTTTGCACCCGATTTACGCCAGTTTTACGAGTCCATACTCTTTAATAACCATTCAAAACCTCCGGAATTTTCCTGCCTTCTGACTATGTTCCCGATCGATCACACCGCGCTAACACTACTGTATTTTAAATCCGACTGGACTACATTAACACCACATACTATACTAAATTGGAATAAAAAAAATGAACTGTAGTCTATACAACACTAAAACATTTGTCTCAACACACACACACACACTATTGTTTCATCTGTTAATTTCGCCGGATTCACATCATTACACAAGAAATGTGCATTCGGAAAGACACACAGGACTCTATAGTCAATTTCTCCCCCTTAATAACACGAGGAACAAATGTATAATTTGTATTCTCCAGAAATTTTTGTCTGGAGATAAAATACGGGCTTTAGGTATGACGTGATGTCTGGATAAATGCCGCTCTCTCATTGGCTAGCAGTTTACACAGGGAACCACCCACACTTTAATCTGTTAGTCATTATGGCGATATGATTGTAGGCGGGACTTAAATGGCCATCTTAAGCTATTTCTTTTAAATAAAAATACTTAAAACAATTATTTTTAACAAAAATAATTATAAAAAATATTTATATACAGTAATTTAAAACTCGGTTTACGTTTAATGATAATTTTGCTAGATAAATGTTAATTTTTTTGCGATCAACGTTTGACAGTTATAGTGTTTAAGCTCCAAAAATTGCTGAAAATTTTTTAAGTTAACAATATAAATGTCACAAAGGTTAAATAATAATTTTTAAAGTATTGTTTGTTAACCGCCATTAAAAATAAAAAATAAAAAAAATTTAATAGTGACATCTGATGGACGATTTGAACGGTTGTTCAATTTTATGGACCTTTTTTTAATTTTTAAAATTAACAAAATATGTCTGTTTGATTTTTCTTATAAAATAAGTACGAAAAAATGATGAAATCACGTATGATTTTAAAAATTAATTAATTTTTCGGATTGAACGTTAATTGTTTAATCATTATATTACAAATACCGATAGAAGGTGCGTTAAGGTAAAGTTGTATATATATACGTAAAAAAGGTATTTATTATTCCTTTAATAGATTATTTTACAGAATTTAAAAAACGTGAATTAATATAAATTTATTCCTTTTATAGCTCCGTTTAAGAACAATTTGGACAATGGTCGTTTGTTAAAATGTTATTAAGGACCAGATACATTAATGACGCAGGCAGCAGCCGAAGCGGAGAGAGCCACCATCTGGTATGAAATGACGTTTAGCAAAGTTAGTGGAAAAATGGGCAAAGATCACGTTATTCGATCACGTGATTCTTCTCAGGTACTACTAAGAGTTTCATAAAGCCAGTAGACTTTACGTTTTATACCTTTTTTTAAAGTTCAGTTACAGATATATTCGATCATTTTATATGTAGTCTGATTTTTGAATCACAGATTATCTTCACTAGCCGTGGAAGAGGTTAATTTTAAGATTTCTGCTCCTCTTCAAGCTCGCTTCCAGAATACAAATAACCTTAGAATGTCGCCGAAATTGAAGTTTTTTTTTACATAATAAAAATACTTCAGATAAGCCAGATTACCAAAAAAATATGCAGCTTGGAATAATTGATGTTCAATGCGACATTAATATGATCAGAACATCATGTTAGGCATATCAATTAAGCATTGTTTTACGCCTCCAACTCCCAATTAAACTAAATCTATCAGTTGTATCAGTTATGCGCGTGTGTAACTATAAAAACAAAGGATTCAAAAAAGGAAAAATATTTTTATTTTGCCTTCGGGAGACGTATAATGAAGTGCAGACTATTTCTTTTTTTTTTCTTTTGCTTGGTTTATTGCTAAGTTATCCGGGCTTGTTTATGAGTTGACGCAACTCAACATCATCAATGCAAACGGGAGATGTGCAACAATAAACTTTGTCCTTATCTTGGTAAGTATCGGACACCTGCTAGCACGGGCACGTCAACACACCTTGGTGGAGAGAACATCTTCATTTTAAAGAGATACGAAGCCCGTCCCTGGGTTCCACGATTACAATCGTGATGAATAAATCATAGTAGACTTTAAACCCGATTTAATCCTCGACGATTTTTTTTATAACTGCATCAGAAATGTTTAAAATTTAATTTGCAGCGTTATCATGCTGTATAGAATATAAACATAAAAATGGAAGTTGGCTCAGATGCCATTCTAAGTAAATGCTCATCCTAATGGGTCCAGAATGTGAAAACGCTTTTTTCATTAATTTTCTTGCATATTAAAGCATTTTTGGTAAATTTGGCGAAAGTGCCAGTCTGAGTGCGCATAAATTCTATTAAAATTGTATTTGAACTGTTTAGTGTACATTGATACGACGTTCGTTACGACGACAGACTTAGCGATTAAAACATCTAAATGATACTAATCTGACTGTTATCACACAGAGTTAATCATTTTTAAGTGAATTTTTTTTTGGGAATGCGATGAGAGGTGCCCGTTTTAATTAATCTGAAGCACGCTGGAGTCGTTAAACATGAACTCTTATACGGTTCTTGCACATTTTTTGGATAGCATAAACTTGCATCAGTGGGCACGCTAGCATTAACATAATTTAAGCGAGCAGTCGGATTCTTTATCGATTGGAAGATGGAAAGAGGATGCGGGTTATGGACCCGGTGCGTTAGGTGCCAACGTTTCACCACACCCATTCTGACTGATTGTCCCCCGAGAGATCATCAATGCGGCTTGATTAGGGCTATTTGCTGTAGAATTTGCATGAATCATTGCAGTGTAGAATGACACAAAACGATCAAAGTTTCATGAAGCGACCGGCACGAAATCGGATCCTTGCCTTCTTCCCCTTTAGCTGAAATGTAATTAGAAATTGCTGTCCAACCCGAATATCCGATCGTCTTTTTTTAATTTTTTACAAAGTGTATATCCCTCTTCTTCCTCCTCCGCTGTCACTAAATATTGATGAAGAGGAGTCCCTCCCTTTTGTCGGATTATTGAATAAAATCGTTGAAATGACTGTAGTGTTGCATAAAAAGAAAGAAAAAAAAATTGCTGAAATTCTACGATTAATTGAAAATCGAAGTTATGGTATTTGGTTTACATTTACGCATCGATAGATTGCAAATAAAATTTATTATGAGTGATTATATAAGTTACAAGGTTTCTCTGACAAGAAGCATTTTTAAAGAATTTTTTCTCGCTGCAGATACTTTTTAAATATAAAAGAATTTTGAGTTTAAGAAAGATTTTTTAAAAAGTTGTTTTATTCAGAACTGCATTAAATTTTCTACTATTCGCCTTGGAAAGTTTTAAGAAGACATTCCAATTGAAACAGAACATTTGATTTAAATATAACTAAATATTGAATCACGCACACACACAACACACATACAAACGCACAGTATTTTTTTTCCTTCTGCCAGAATAAAGTTTGTTGGTGCATCCATCAAACCAACAGACTTGGACCAAACTTGTTGTCTACTTACCAGAGAATCACGCACTTCTTGTGCCGTTAAGTGAATAACGTTTACAATCACACGGGTGTCCGGAGCTTGTCTCTCTACACGTTAGCTCACGTGCTTCAATTGTACTCTGGCTCCTCCTCTTCCAGTTCTAACAGGAGAACCAACGGTTAATCACAAAAATCCATCTAGAAGACTTTTAATATTCTGTTAGCGGGAATGCTATACAAAGAGAGTATCGAATAACTCGCGTACCAACGGATAGAATGAGAAACGTATTCAATCAAGGACAGTTCAATGAAGCAGACAGATAAGAGTTTGTACTCGATGTGACAAGATGGCGAGAAATGTCACATATGCTTTTTTCTGCTCAACTAGCCATTATCTGTTAAGATAGGCATCGTTAAATGCCAATTTTTTTCCATTCTCCCGAAGGATTGCGGGATTATAGTTGCGATAGGAACGAACTAAACGTTTGATATTGTTAGAAGCGTCGTGGCCCCGAGTGTGCAATCACATAATGCCTCGATATCACCCCTGCTTTTAGAGATGTCATCGGGTCATCGCGATGACCTAACTATCCAAAAAAGCGCAGAAGGTTAAAGCTAAAGTGGTCTGGTTACTGTTTTTCCGTTCTGGAGCGCTCGTTCGAGCTTATCTAATTTGCTAGAATTAGTTCAGGTAGTGAAGAGACACGTGGCTAATGTGGAGCATTGGTGAAAGGTCGTCACCCGATATAAGATGTCTACTATTATTCAGTAAAAAAGGGAGCAATTTCCACAAAGAATGTCGAGAGAAAGTTGCAATGCACTTTTCGATCTGGAAACGGGAGCGTTATTGCTACGGGTGCAATGTCTGGAAGAGAAAGAAAGGGCTCAACCAATCAATAGCTCATGTAGCTGGTAATGTCAGTCTGGTACCTCCCCATGCCAGCACGAAACCCGACCATTAGCACAGCAGAGTCAAAAGACTCCATCATACTTTGCCACATCCCATATTATAAGCAGAATACAGCCAGCTACTTGTAGAGTTTTGCTAAGTGGAGACCTTGAAATGGCACCAATCCAGATTCAGAACGCATAATTGGGTGTAAAACAGTGAAGTGCTTTGTAGAAGGTACTCGACCTTCTGGAGTGCCCCAGAATGGGCTCTATATGCAGTATGCCATGCAAGGAAGATAGAAATATATGTAAGAGAATGGCGGCGAGTATTTACACATTTATTGCACGAAAGACTGTTAAGAGTTGATTGAACGTGACTGGAATCAGAATCAAGCGCCTTATTCCGAACAGCTGCCCATTTTCCCAACTGTGGCTGTTTAATATCCGGAATAAATGTTTTATCGAACGATTAAACGCGGAGTTGCAGCATTTTAAACGATGAAAATCTGGCCACCGTTTTTCTTACGCGAACGCAGTTAACATAAAAAAATTACAGTCGTTTGAGTAAGCTTTATTAACGGCTTTTAAATGCATCTCCCTCTTAACATTTAAAAATGTTTACCGAAAGAATACACAAAAATTCCGTGTATCAGCAATCAGACCGAGTTAGTGTTGCCATCTGTTAGATAAAAAATCAGTAAGATTTTAAAATCGTAATATTACTGCCTCCATCTAGCGGCCATTTTTAGAATTAATTGTCATGACCCTTCGGAGCAGATTGATGATAATTAATTTTAAAATTCAGTTTGCTTTTTTATATAATCAATTAAAACTAAATCATTCAATTAATGAAGCTCGAAAATATGAGTTTATCGTACTAAATTAGATAAGATCAGCAGGATGTTAGGTATCGGGATATCATATGCGATATCCTGTTAGTGTTATAAATAAGACCAACAGTCTGTTCTGAAATTGCTGAATTTTGATTGTTTTTTTACTTTAATGAATGTTAATAGAACTTCCTGAGGTAGTTAAGGTAGAAATCAATATGCATATCAAACTGTCAATATAACAATTTAATGTCGTAATAAAATGTCTTCATAAACAAGTCAAAACATGTCCTATAAAGTAATTATACTTCATCTATTTGCTTCAATAAAATAAGACTGGACGGAGTGTATTCGTGTATTGAAAACATCAGGTGTTTTTAAATGCATCGTTTAATTTTTAATGATGTACTTACGTTAATAACTCAAAACCCAAACAATTTAATCAAAATGATACTTAATTTTAATTAATTTTGCGATTACTGAAACATGTCTAGTCCAGATTCTTTGAATTACTGATTCTCGTGTTTTTTCTGTATGGTTTACCCAGCCTCCACTTAGCGGCGAGGCATTCCATGCCCATCTCCGATAGGATCAGCTATAAGAAGATGGGAGTTTTTCGTTAACAGATGTCGTTGCTTTCTATTCAGATAGCATACTAAGTAGCGAGGTCAAACAGGCCCTTTCGGTCGGCCGGATTGGCCGCGTGGAAACGCTTCGGCTTTCCACACTGGAGGACCCGGGTTCGAGTCTCCGATCCCACCCCTTGAAAATATTTATCATGGGGTCCGGGCCCGGCCCGTCGATCCTCGTCCTCCACAATCCGGCTGACCCCTCCGCAGGGCGGGCAGCCTGTGGAAGGGCTTGTTTCGCCCGCCACATAGTATTCCTAGAAAATGGAATGTGGCGTCATCTGTTGACAAAAACAAAAAAAGAAAAAGAACCCCGTCGTCCTCCTCACGACCAACAGTCACCAATCGGCCGGATTGGCTGGATGGAGAGGCTTTGGCTTTCACTCTGGAGGGCCCGGGTTCGAATTTGAGTCCCACTCCTTGAAAATATTAATCATGAGATCCGGGCTCAGTCCTTCCATTCCTGTTCTTCACAATCCGGCTGATTCCTCTGCAGGATGAGTAGCCCGTTGAATGAATTGTTTCGCCCCGTCAGTTAGTATTCTAATTGAATGGAAACCAGCGTCAAATAAGAAAAAAGATAAAAAACCAATTCCACCAGAAATTTGGGCATCCAATGGTGAACATTTGAATGCCCCCGACTTAGTACCCACAGATTGGAAAGCTACTTAAAGCCATAGAAGGATTCAATTCCATCCAACAAATCCATTTTTTCAGAAGGGTCCAGGATCAGCGGTTGAACTCCAAACTTCCGGTAAACCCCGTCATGGTTGTTAGCCAACCAATGATAGGCTTTAAAATGGAAGCCGCCAAACTTACCCCTACTGAAATTTTGCGGCATAATAAAAACTAACTTAATTTAAAATCTTACTGCTTAGTATCTGATAAATATGAATAGCAGAGTAAGGTAAGAAAGATTAATCATTCTTGTTAGATAGTGAACTTTATTTCATCCATTGGAATATTGTTAAAACAAAAAGAATGATTTTAGAAATGATGTTATAATTTTCTAAAGATATAAATAAATAAATTCAAATTAAATAGAAACTAATATAAATCTTATTTATTTTAACACATATTGGTTCAAAGCAGGAAGACATTAATATTATTTTTTTATGATAAATTGATGTTTATCCAATTCATGTAAGAAGGAATTCGACTGTATATGTTGGGATATCCGGTGATAACACATTGCTTACCATAAGAAAGCACTCCCAATAAATAGAATCTTGAAAAATCTTTGAAAAATTTGATAGGAAACATTAAAGGTCCTCCGGAATCGCCCTAGAAAAAAGAAATGGATAATAAAGAATAAGTTTTTTCTCTGTTCTATGCTGCTTTCAAACTAATGGATTTTAAGTGGGAGAGCCATTACAAGTTTATCACAAATTATTTTCAGCTATGATACCGGATAGGTTGATGAAGAATATAATGAAGGAGACCGTCCTGAATACAAGTGTATGATATTGGATCATCCCTTCGATAGAAAGTTAATATCCATGGCCATTTAGTAGACAGAATAATTAGATTAGAAATAATTCAGAACTTTCTCCTTACCTGACAGGAGTCACTAACGGTATCATTGATGCTCCCACATATATGATTTTCAGAAATAAGTACATCTTTCTGAGGAAATCTGGAACAGCTATCGTGATTCCAGACAAAAAGTTTCATTTCCATTAAATCTGGATGATAATTCCCCTCTACAAAAGTATAGCTAATTAGCATAAATTAATAATTTTAGATTAGATTTAATAAACAACAACATTAACCAAAAGTAGTGTCTCCCCATCCGGCTATGAAGGCAGTTTGTATCAGATACTCATTAGTTAATTCTTCGTAAGGCAGACAGATGGGTTGTATATAATCGGTGAACGAGACCATTTCATGAAGGACCAATATTGCGATATCATTCTCGTATGTTCTATGCTTGAAATTCGGATGTCTTCTTACTTCTTTGACGAAAAAGTCCAATGGACATGCACCGTCGTTATCGATATTTAATTTATATTCCCCCAAGCGAACAGTCAAAGTGGAGTCATTCAACCTGTTAACGAGTAGTCAGAATGGACAAAGTAAATTGTTTTTATAAAAATTATCATACTTACTTGTTTCCATTAACATCCACTGTGCAATGTGCAGCAGTAATAACATGTTTATTAGTAACAAGAGCTCCACCACAAATAGTTTCACGAATGCGACTATTTCTCCAATAATAAATAGCTGCCTAACAAAATAGATCTGGTTAGAGTTTTGTATTTTGTTTTGTTCAAAACAAAATATCTAGAACTTACCAGCCAAGGCCATGCACCAAGTTCTGATTTTTCTGCTTTCGTTGTTCCTCTTCCCGTATGCATATTATGACCGCAATCTAAGCAGATGCAAACGAAAGGTAATGATAAAATTCTGTATTTTTTAAATGTAGAAATGTTGATATTAAAAAGTGCTCAAAATATTTTTTGCATTCCTTTATTGATAACAAAATCAACTATTGAATAATTTATATATTTAGATTTTGTTTTTTTAATAATTGTTAGCAGCCATAATTTGTTATGGAAGTATTTCATCACTGTTGCTTGTGTAAAGACATTTTTTTAGAAATAGCATAATTGCTGTTAATAATTGTTATAGAACAAAATATGAATATGCAAAATAACATTTAATTATGCGGCAGCAGAAAACTAAAACTACCCTTCTATTATTGCTTGTGTAGAATAGCGGCCACCAAACTATATTAATCGCGTATCCCTTTATCAATAAAGAAAAATAGTACGCAATCACATAACAGACACATATTATGATAAATAAACGAACATGACCCCTGAAATTTCTTTCGCATCCTTAAGATTACGTGTGCATTATAAGTTAGGGACTACTAGTATAGAACAATAGTAAAACTTTAATAATTAATAGACAAAAATGAATAAATAAATGTATCATTATTTCAAACTTTACGGAAATTATTTTATTTTGTATATTATACAGGTATTATATTTATGAATATATTACAAATATTTTTATAATTATTTTTATGTCATGCCAAAAATTCTTTCAATAAGTAAATACACTACATATTGAGGAATCATAATATAATCTCAACATTACACTTTACAGTTGTATTTTAATTCCTCAATATGTAATGTATTTACTTATTGTAAGAGTTTTTGACATGACATAAAAATATTTGTAACATAACCATAAATATCTTATAGTATACAAAATAAAATAATTTCTTTAAAGTATGAAATAATGATGCATTTATTTTTTTGTCTAAATAAAAGTTTAGAATACGGAAACAAATCTACATAGTCTCTCAAGCAATATCACAGAAAAAGGAATCTAAAAATATAATATAAAATAAGAATAAATTTAAACAAAAATTTATTTTTTTTGTTTTATTGATATTTAAAAAATTAATAAAAGTTTCATCAGGCTAGGAGTGCAGCTTACAAGGAGAGCACACAGCTGACTATCCATCGATTTCGATGAAACTAAACTGATGTAATCTAGAAAAAAAATATCGAATACGTGTCCGAGCGTTTTTGCCAATGCGCCTTATAAATAAAAATATTAGCCTTTTAAAGTTTAGGATCGGCGAGCTTAAGAAATAAGAAAGAGAAAAAGAGCGCTTTTAATACTACGGTCCTAGCATAGTGTGTTTGTGACGATCCCCTACTCTCGAGGTTGTGGTTTCGAGACGCGTCTCTCTCTCGGGTTTTTTTTTTTGTTATTTAAAAAAAAATAAAATAATTAAATTTACATAAGTAAAAGAAATTTTTATTTTTTAGTTTTTTTATTAGTATTTTATGTATTGAAATGTAGTTATTATATTATATTCCTAATAAGAGAACATAAAAATCAGGTATACAG
>WUQG02005356.1:0-12138 GCA_011317285.2 Androctonus mauritanicus | reverse complement strand
TTTGGTAAGAAATTTCGCACAAAACGATGTTGTCCTGGCAGAAAAGCACTTAATTTGTGTCACCGATCTGAAATATTTAGTGTCATCTGTACATACTATGTCCCATAAGGCTAATCGAAAAAATTCGTGCTATTACATTTTATTAAAATCAAACTAGTGCATCATAGTATATGATATACAGAAGTTACGAAACGAGAACTACTGTACTTCCTATTATCTCATAATATAGCCTATAGTTCTCATTTTCATTTTAGTTAAGAGCGTTGGGGGCGACAAAAAAATCACATCGAGGGCCACATGCGGCCCGCGGGCCGCCAGTTTGACATCCCTGCTATAAACGATGTACATAATTATAAATAAATAATAACAGTAAGTTAAATAATTTTTCTATAAAAATAAATGTGATAATCTATTTAATTTGGGCAATTTGTTTTTATTCAAATAATTATTTATTTTAGTTCTTTTGGCTCGCGTGTTGTCGCCTATAACTCTATTGAAGAAAGAAACGCGTGGAGGGCCGGATGGTGAAGGACAGGTATCTTCGGACAGGATCCAGATCTCCGAAAAACTTTTTGACAGTTGCCGGACCCGGGTCCTCCTGCGTGGCATGCCAATGCGTTACACTCGGCCATCCGGCCGCCTAACAAGCGTGGACTGTATTCAATATTATTCTGAACCAAAACCAAGATCAAAACCAAGATCAAACCAAGATCATGCCTTCTCTCATTTTTTTTTTTTTTTTTAAATTCTGCCATCTTGATCTATTTTTCTTTTTTAACTTTAAATTCAGATAAAAATATTTTTGGATAAAAATATGCATATAAGTTATTGAGGTAACTTTTTATTAACATACTATCATATTACAATGGCAACTTTTAACTTGCTTGAAACCTTTCGAACAGCCTTAAATAAGTGCATGCAAGCACCGATGTAAGGCTGTTCGAAAATATCAAGACTACTATTGCTAAACATGTTTCTATAAAAAGTACCAATCTTAAGTATTCTGTCAGAGTAGTCTTAAGAGAGATTGATATTCAAACACTATTAAAGTACTCTATTTAAGTCTATGTTCTTTGGTATTTGAATGTAATTTAATTCGTTAAGAGAAATAAATAGGATTTTCCGGAAAATATATAAATAATCAAAGAATGATGATAATTATAACTATAATGATGCTATTGGAAAATATCAGAGTGAACTAACAACTTTATCACTTCAGTCAACATTATAAATTATTACTAAAACTATTTAAATACTATATATATATATATATGCAATGATGTATATATACAGGTATATGTATCATTGTATATATAATATATCTATTTTTTCAACTTTCTATTCTTTAACTTTTTTAGATTTTATGCATTAATATAATCAACATAGAATTTAATGAAAATATTATATCAAATAAAATTTTAATATTATAACAAATGTAAAAAATAATAAATACAATATAATAATTCATTTAAATATTTTCATAATTGAAACTAATCGTGTAGTCGCGAATTACTACTGTCTCCATTTTCAGATCAGTAGATTACATAGATATAGTCATGGGTATACTACATGCATGGGATCTTCATCGAATTGATTTCCGTGGATCACATGGAGAAGAGGGCTAAATACTTCGAACACATCTGAATATGGCGGAACTTCCGATGAACTGATCAAACAGGTCCATGAAGTATTCTTTACTAATACTCCGAACAGGACCTGAATATCGATGGTTCCTACTTATGCCTGATATCTCCTGGTGCTATTTATCTGGAACCGGACCCAATATGGTAGAATCTGCCGCCGGGAATTTTTTTAAAGAAAATCAAGAAGTTTGAGGAAAATACAACGGAGGAAAATGATTTTTATTTTTATAAATAAAATAAATAACTGGTTAATCCAAATGATAAATTGATCCAAACTGGTTGATCGAAATAATTTGATAAATTGGATAAAATCATTGGTGGACCAGCCCGATATTTTTAACAGGCACGGGTAATTCTAAAACATTAGAATAAGTATATATATATATATATATATATATTATTAACATTCTCTTTATAAGATTTTTGATATATTCTTACTTTTATTAATTTTTGTTTTTATCTATATATTAATTAATAATTAGTTAATTTAGTCATTTAAAGACTTAAAAATTTAACCTATGACGTATTAATAAATTACTTATTAAATTATCCAATAGCAAAGCAGGAAGCGTGCAGACGATTTTGAATTTCTATTAACGATTGTTTGAAGATTTATGTAGTTTTTTGTATCGCACAAAAGTAATTATTTATTTAGGTTTTTCTTTTTCTAAGTTCAGTGATCAGACAACATTAATATTTCAGCTTATTAAAATAAGATGCCTCGACATAACTTTTATTATTCTAATAAATATTACGACGATCAATATGAATACAGGTAAGAATTCAGTTTTGATTGAAGAAATACTTTTAAAAGTTAAATTGTTTTATTGATATAAACGGAATGATAATTATCAGTTATGAAATTATAGATATAATTATGCTAAGTTTTACAGTTGCTGAATGTATAATAAACAGTAGAATTTGTCAAATTTAAAGTTCTTTTTTCATTTTATTGTTTTGAAATAAATATTCTTAAAACAAGTTTCAAAACACACAATTATAATTTGTAACGTTAAGAAGCTTTTACATGATTGTGTTACAAAAAAAGTTTTTTACATAATCTTTGTAAAAATAATAATTGTAAATAAATTTTACATAATCGTTATATTAGAAAACAATACATAGGACTGTATGACATAAGAAAGCATACGGTCCATGATATAAACACACAATTTTACACTACTGAAAAAAAATTTTGTATCATTTACCTATATGATTTGCTTTCAAAATTTCTGGATGTATAACTAATAAAAATAAGTATATCTGAAAATGCATACTTGAATCATAGAATATGAAATTTAATTTATTGTAGGGTCATTCTGTTTGATACAGAATCCATCAATGAAAAATTCATTTTGAATCAGTAGCTTGAATTTTTACAACTTTTGATATATTTGTTGCATTTGTTTAAATTCACAAAAAATATAGAATTTTATATTTTTTGAAGACAATCATTGAAAATGTTCTGTCAAAAAATGGGAAAATCTTTCAAAATTATATATGTTTTTAACATTTTTAAATAACTATCTCAAAAACTAGTGAAGATAAGAGTTGCTTATGATTTGTTTTACTTCTCTTAATTAAATAAGACTGTATTTGATATGAAAATCAATGAATTTTAAAAGTTGTTCTTTTTGAAATAGTCCAAAATACCATTAATTTTTCCAAAATTGTAATTTGAGCTGCCATTTTCATTGAATGAGATTCCCCTGACATAATTAAATAACTTTAATAAAAACAATCATTTCATTATGACTATTTTTTTAAAGTTATTTAATTATGTCAGGACATCTCACCCAATGAAAGAAAAATAAACTGCAATCTTGTTTTAATTTTTTTAAGAAAAATATATATTGAAGAAATTAAATTGTTATAAAATTTCACAAAATTAGCAAGGACTCTTTTAATAGAAAAAATTTGTAAATAAATAATAAATGCAGCATGTTTTTCTTGTTGTATTCATTTACTATATTGTTACAACTAGTTTAGTATATATCTGCAGTAACTGATTAAAATAAAAATAAATGAAAATAGTAAAAATTAACTATATAAATTCTTGACTTATGTAAATAAGTCATTTTGCAAAATCTTACATAAATTGAGACATATGCATCAGAGCATATCCAATACCACACTAGTGTGTCACAAAGATGTAACATTAAAAATAATTGTATTTTAGAGTAAGCATGTGGTAAAGCAATTTCTTATCTTGGAGAATCCAGATTCAATTCTGATTCACACCTCCATTTTCTCAGGAGAGATCTGGGTCTGGGTCAGCTTGTTAATTAAAACTAATGTAATAAGCACAAAACATATGATAAATAATGAAATTAAGAGAAAAATGCTCATATATCTTATATATTAGTTGAAGTGGATAAATTTATATATTTTTATATTGGAATCTCTACATAAGTACAAATCTATGTAAATTGGAGACAATATTATAAAATTATCTTAAAAAACCAATGCATATAAAAAATTAACAGTATTTACAAATATTTATTTTATATATTCAGGCATGTGGTATTACCAAAAGATGTTGCAAAAATGGTTCATGAATCTCGTCTCATGTCAGAATCAGAATGGCGTGGTCTTGGAGTTCAGCAAAGCCAAGGTTGGGTGCACTACATGATTCATAAGCCAGAACCTCATGTTTTATTATTCAGAAGACCTTTGCAAGGACCTCCACCAAGCCAGGCAGAACAGTTAGAAGATGAATAATTTGCATCAAACTAGTTGTTAAAAAGAGTATAGAAATACATGTATTATAATGTAAAAATAATAATCATAGAATTTTGTTACTTTTATATAAAAGTTGTATATTAAAATAAACACAATTATATTTTTTATCATTTATATTATTTTTCACAAAACGTTTGTGAATTAAAAATTATTATTATTTCCATTCACAATATAATTTTGTTTAGGAAATTGTTAATTTAATAACATACTTTGTTTTACTTTTTTTTTAATTTTTAATGATAAAAATTAAAATACTTAAAAGTTTAACTTTGTATTTTAATTATTAAAATAAAAAAATATATAAAACACTTATGCAGTATTTGAATCATATTAAATAAATGAAGACAATAATTATTTTTATAAATATGAATTAGAACAGAATTTGTGAAATTGCATGCTAATATTATTATAATTTACAAATGCAATAAATGTTGACAATAAAAAAATGAGGCATATGTTATATCTAAAGATAAATCAGACTAAACAGAATTATTTCTTTTAAGTTTATGCAAAGCTTACTGAGAAGTAATTCATTTAGCATGATTTCATAAAGCAAATTGCAGTCAATTTATTATGAATTATGCAATTACTTTCAGTATGAATCCATCTTCAGGTTATTAGTGATTGAATGATGGTTTAATATCCAAAAGTATTTTATAATAAATCTTTTTTTGTTTGATTAATAAGCTTATTATGTGTTAATTTGGTTTCCCGAACCAGGACTTTATTATAAATTGTTTAAATTTTTTGTGACATTATTATTATTATATTTCCACTCACAATATAATTTCCATTCACAAGTCAGTCATTCAATTAATGTAAATTTTTAGATCAAACTGTTTTCAGGATATCTGTAAATATGTTTAACCATTATTAATGATTTCGAGATGAGGGAACCTATAAAACATATTACCTAGTAACTTCATAAATTGAATGATATTAGGTGTATATACTATATTCATATTAGTGATAATCTGAATCAAAAAATGTGCTTCAATAAATTCTAGAGATGTCTGTTATGGTAATCCAACTCTCAAAATTTATAGAACAAAACATAATGTTTTTGTAGGTTGGGTTACCGATTTTTCATATTTTTATAAAGTACTGTTTTACTAACTAGTAAATTTTATATCACCAGCAACCGGTAAAAAAAAAATATATATATATATTCTAGTATGATTAAAATACTTTAAATATATTAAAAATCATTTAATTTATAAATACAGTAGTATGTTTATATTTGGTATTATAATAGATCAATTATTTTGGCAGCAATAATTCATATAAGCCAAAGTCGGGGTGTTACATTTAAATTTTTTTAAAAAGCATTCTGCTACGGACAACTTTCTTACTATGATTCGACGTTAGTGCTACCTAATTATGCATTGTTTTTTTTTTTTTTTTTTTTTTTAGGATTTAACAATTGTATAAGTTGCTAACTTAACGTTGAGATAGTGAACAAGTATATTTAAAAGTTTATACAATATATTTTTTGACGTACGTCAAGTTGGACTGACCTACTCTTAAAATTTTGTAACAAAATATTTAGGTTGGCCAAATATTCGTTAATTAAATATAAAGTAAATGTTTATTACATCGTACTGTGTCTACATACAATATTGTAAATATGAAAAAACATTTGTTATAGTTAATTAACCAATACATTCATACAATAGAAATTTTATTCTCAAATAACGATTTAGCTTTACTCAAATTTAAATGTTAGGATACTAACATTTAATTATAGTTTCAACACTTTAAGCAAATGGAGAAAAATACGAAGAGATATTAGGTGATCATTAAACAAACGCGAGATATTAAATTTTGTACCGAGTTATTACGTAACGTGATAGTTTACTAAAAGTTGTTATAAAATATGCAATCGATATGTTGCATTTTATGATAACTTTTAATAAAATGTCGCATCATGGCAGTAACGTTGGAATTTTGACGATTTATAATGCTAACATATCACCTTGCGTAGCACCGTCGATATATATCGATGCATAGCACTAACGATTGATGGTGAAAAATTTCAAAATAAATATTAACTTTTAGTAGATCCGCGTAATTTGACGTCAAGTTGAGTAACCTAATGGAATACTTTCTGAAACGCATAATTACGCTGCACAAACATGAAATATCGAGAACCCGTGGCACTAACGATTGAATATATATTTTTTGGGATGATGCCACTTTCCATTCAGTAAGAGTATTAAGTGGCCGGGCGAAACAAGCCCTTCCACAGGCTGCCCACCCCTGCGAAGGGATCAACCGGATGATGGAGGATGGGGATCGACGGGCCGAGCCCGGACCCATATAAATATTTTCAAGAGGTGAGACCCGAGATTCAAATCCGAGTCCTCCAGAATGGAAAGCCGAAGCGTTTCCACTCTGGAAGACCCGGGTTTGAGTCTCGGGTCCCACTCCTTGAAAATATTTATCATGGAGTCCTGGCACGGCTCGTCGATCCCCGTCCTCCACCATCCGGTTGATCCCTCCGCAGGGGTGGGCAGCCTATGGAAGGACTTGTTTCGCCTCGTCACTTAATATTTTTCCAGAATGAAAAGTGGCGTCATCGGTTGACAAAAATAAAAAGACTAACTTGTAAATTTTAAAAAATTTTAAGAGTAATTCCGCTCAATTTGGCGTATATTATTTTTTGTATATAACAGTTAGGTTCAAATTATTTAAATCTATACTACAGTAATTTAAGAAATAACAATGCACTGTTATATCAATAAAAATATATAATGTGTTTTATACATTAATTGGACATTTAACAAACGCTAGAAATTTTATATTGCATATCTATCTATCTACGTTTTATCATCCATATTTTCGTTTAAATTTGTTTAACACAAATTGAAAATTGGTTTTAGAAATGTCAATCACAATTTAAAATTATATCTTAAAATATCGTACAGTACTGTGTATAGAAAACAAATGTCTGGGCCAACATTTTGATTCCCACCGTTTTGATTTCGGTTGATATCACAAGTTTAGACCATATCCAACTGACTTATCGCTAGATATATATTGTGAAGAATTTATCTTGACTAACATACCACAACATTTTTCAATTAGTTAATTACTATGTGACGAGACTAATAGAAGCCCTGCTACGGCTTTCCATTCTATTTTTAGACTCACAATCAGATGGAATGTAGATACGGGGATCGTTAGACTCTGTTTCTATATTCTAGACTCCGAATAAATTTTCAAAGAGGCAGGCAGAAATCGAAAGGTCGAAGCGTTTCCATAGGTCAATCCGATCTATTCAGTCGTGACAATATTCGCTGTTTTTTATGATGCTTTCTAACTGATTGTTATAAAACGGCAGGATTGCTCTCAAGTGAAAGAGAGGATTCAACGAACTAACCCCAGACTTCTGAAAAAATCCGAAGATGTCTCCTAGGAAATGAACTCGGATCCTTCATAATAGAAGCATAATATACTTTCACACGGCTCATATAAATTCTCTAATTGGTGAAATCTGGATTTGATCCCAATTTTCTGAGCACAAGCATTTCTAAGCATGCAGTCCAGCTGACTTCCACCCAAACTCAAAATCGAATTCAAGTATCGCAGACCAGAAAATTTTTTTCAAGAACCGATTAAAAATATTTTAGAGCACATCGATCCGCGTTCTCTTCATCTCGCCATAGATAATGGACAACTCACGATTGAATCTCTCGAATGACCTCATCATTTAGTAATAACTAATCTGTATACTTAAAGAGTTTTCTATTCATTATCAACTGATAAGAAGCGATCACTTATCAAATAGTTTTATCAGTAACGGAACTGGACAAATTATTACATTTTTATTTTTATATAATTTCGTTGATATAATTAAAAGGGTTATAGTAAGTTTCGTTTTCTTGGTTTGGATTGTTTATGATTTATGATAAAGGATATTCGAATACGGAACACGGAAAATCAATTCATTGTCAGTGAAGATAGATTATTTACAGTATAATAATCATGAATATTTTAAAAACTGAGATTTCATAATAGCATTGTTTCATATATTAAAAATTGATAATATTTATATCTACAATATATTTATAATTTATCTAATAATAAAATCAATGAAAATATTATTTTAAATTTAATATTAGATGATATAAGTATTTGAATAAAAATAAATCAATTGGTTATGATATTTGTAAAAATAATTATTTTTATTACGTTTATAAACATTTAAAAAAGTGTACCATGACCAGAATAGCATAATGTATGCCCCTTTAAATGCATAAAAATGTCATGTGATGGTAGAAGCTGTATTATAAGAATTAAGTGAAGATTTTCAGATGTTTGATTCCCTCTTTAGTTTCTATAATTGTAGAAAAATTTTGCTTTATTTTAGGACAAATTAAATTAAAATTTTCTTCTAAACAGTTTCCATGATGACCTTAAATTCTATGAATTAGCTTCGTTTCAATAATAATACTGTGAATCATGGGGTGCGTTCGTATAATCGTAGGCAACGACCTTGGTCGTGTAGGTAACGACTCAATTCGTTGAGTTGAGTTGTTACCTACACGACCATGGTCGTTGCCTACGATCAAGGTTACTTAAAATAGGCCTACGATTATACGAACGCACCTATGGAAGTGTTTTGAATACTAACCATCGATGTTACTGACTGATCGGTCATTCTCTTTTGTTCAGACCTCCTTGATTCAGACTTTCGGCTAATTGCTAGTAAACATCGTAAAAATAGGAAGCAATATTTCCGTCTTCGTTGTTATTGGTTTAAAGATTATGACATCAAATGAGACGATTTTTCTAAAGGAGAACGTATACTGACTATAATTAGAAGTTGAAAACTCTAAATAAAAAAAATACAATTTGCATATTTGATTGTATTACTTTTAAATAATATAATATTAATTATCTATTAAGAATTCTAGTTATTTTATTTACTTTTTAATCACAGTACTTTTCAAACTAACGAATAACTTTAATTTGACAATAGAAGGCGCTACAGTTTGTTATTGAAAATGTTTAATTTAGTGTTTAAGAAATATGAACAGAAGTCATTTAATTGATAGTTTCGTTTTATATTTTAATTAACTATTAAAACAAACAACGAATAATTCGTTTACAAAACTAATACTAATTTTTGTAATAAATTGAAGTGTGCGGGTAAGTTCTGATGTTGACAGTTTATATCATTTGAAGTCGTCATAGCTTTGGTACAGTTTTATATAGTAATTAGTTCAGTGCTTCATTGCTCTCTTATGATAATTAGTGGCAGAGAAATGGTTACTGTTTTTAAATATGTTATTTTTTCATTATATATTAAATTTATAATTAGATGCATTTGTATCATGGGAATACAGTTTAGAAATTCAATTGAAAAAGCTATTCATTTTACATAAAGTTTGTTTTTAAAAACTTAAAAGCTATAACCAAAATTCATTTTTATATAAGAATATGATGATGAGAAGATTGAATTTAAATAATAAAATAATCAAAAACTAATACATAAATATCAGATGCACTCAATTTCATTTAACATAGTCAATAAAATTAGCTGTATTAAATAGAATTCCGAAAAATACATCGATAATGCTTTTGTTATTTGTTTTAAACTGTTTTTAAAGTACTTTGAGTCTGCATTCCATATTTTTGAAGAAAAGTTTTTATTGATAAACAGTATTTTTATGATTTTATCATATTAATAAAAAATAAACATAAGAATTAGCAGGTAAATTCAAATCATACTATAAAATTAAATTTTTAACTTTTATTTTTACAATTTGTTGATTTCTAATAAAATTCAGGAAACAAAATACAAACAACTTGTTTTAATTATAATTGGACCAAATAATTTGATGGTCTTTCAATGTCTGTTTTATCCAATTGAATTTTATATCATTTTCCATCTTATTGAATATAAGTGGCAGAGCATCCAAATACTTGCCATTTAATATTCAAGAAAGAAAATCAAATACTGAAGTTTTGTGAGAGAGACTTCTTATTCTCTCTCAGAATCTTTTAATAGCAAGCATCGTTATTTCTTCTCTAGTTGTTGCTGTTTCTGCTCATTTAGATCAATGTCCTCAAGAATATTAATGCTAGTTTCAATGTTTCAAGTTCTTCAGTCTACTTTTAATCAATAAGCAAGTACATTACACTCCCGAGTATCCTGTTCGCGACTATCTGGCTTAGTTTTCTTTTATCATAATTAAATGAGGAAGGCAAGGCATTGGAAGTGGGCATCTGCTACAATCTTCCTACGTGTCGTGTGCAAAATACAAGTTGTGACAGGAAAAGAGCAGCGTTCTGCTCGTTGTACATTGTTTGATCAGTGTGTAACGGACCTCAATTGTTGCTGCTGTTCAAACAGTTTATATCCTTTAACTTACTTTTTCTCTAATAAATTCTTGAAACGTGCAGTGCAATACATAAACATTTATAAACTACCAGTACAGAGCATTCTATTTTAACTCGACACATTACTGGCAACTGCTTCTATAATTCACCGGGCTGCGGTCGCGTTCACATTCTACGTGGCTTGAGATAAATGAAGGGCTTTGTACTCAATAAGAAGTGAGAAAATACGTATTATAACAGTGAGTTTTGGTATAAAAACTTTGTCTTCTGGTATTGGTGGGGCAAAGAAATGAGTTCATAGAACTCCGGACTATCCAGCTTTTTTGTTATCCGGCCTGCCCTTCCGCCACATTAGGCCAGATACTCGGGAGTGTACTGTATTTACATTTTATTTTCAGAATAAAAAATAAGAATTAAGAATCATGATGACTCTTGATGCAATAACACAGTATCGTTGAACAGAATGTTGATTTTTTCAGCCATTTCTGGTTCTTCAAGAGAAATTTAGGTAATAAGAAAACAAGCCTCTACAAAACCTGGTAGAAAAAAGATTTTTCAAGATAGTTCTTCCATGCAACAGGTTTTCAGAAGCTTATTAATAAGTTAGATAAAATAATTGTTACTACTTCAAGCACACACATACAATTCCCAGACTCACAAGGTGGTGAGTGATTTTTTGAAGCTTCGGAGAAACCATTGGACGTCATGACTTCTTCATTCAAAGAATCTTTGTTATTTTGAAGCCTCATGATTTCTGCTAATGCCAATGCTTATCAACGGGTTGACCCTCTTTATATTATTTGCTATGAACATAGAAGAATTCCATAGAAATATATTTTCATGGTGATCAAAGAATCATCATTAATTACAAAAGTTGAGAAAGTTAAGGTCATCGCAGAGTGAGAGATTTAAATAATTTTTCTTTACAAAACTTTATCTCAAAAAAGGCTTTTTATTGCCTAAATCAGATATGCTATCATTCAACGTTAAAATCTTTTATTTTGACGATTTGCAAAACAAGTTAGGTAACGAAATTCATAATTTTTATTCAAAAAATTCAAGTAATTAAAGTCATTTAGCAAACGCTTTAGTAAATTGTATGCCAACACAAATTGATGCAAAAAAGACCAATGGTAATTTTAAAATTCAACAATGACTCACAAGGTATATGATTTGTAAATTTTCAAGTTTCATTATGAATTTTTGTTACTTTTCGACTTTTTTGATCACATAACTTACCAAAGTCAATCATTTTGTGGGCAACTGTTGATATCAACTGATATTAAATAACCGATTTTCGTTTTTTATTAACATCAAGGAAAACAATCATTCTTCCAATATTTACAGTGAACAACTTAAATTTGATTCATTAACTTTTACGTCCCTTTAAATAACAAAAATGTAC
>WUQG02005345.1:0-12139 GCA_011317285.2 Androctonus mauritanicus | reverse complement strand
AGTTTGATTTGATTGAATTTATAATACGACTTGTCTTTTAAGCTAGTAAGTCCAGCATTGGAACTTTAGCTATATTAATTCGTTAGTAACTCTGGACGTAAAGTTACTCGTCCATTAGGTATTGGAAGTTCTGGGTAAAGAGTAACTTTGCAGCTTGTAGCTGAAAACTTGTTAATTATAATTTATAAATTTGTAAAATTTATAAATTATAATTAATAAGATATTAATAGAATTGTATAAATACAATTCTATTAATATCTTATTAATAGAAATGGTTAAGGTCTTAGCTGGATGTTTTTTATGAAACATCCTAGCAGGGACTGCCTGCATCAAATACTAGAGTAGAACGTTAGACACTCATTTGAGAGAACCAGTTGAGGAGGGCCAGAGAAGGCCGAAAATGTTACCAAAGATTATTATTACTATATGTACTAAATATCTAATAATAAAAATGTATATTTTTCTTGCTTAAAATACTTATGGATTCCTTGCATTTCCTAGAAGCAGCAGAACTTGATAATTTATAATTAAACTAATATTATCTTTACATTATTAGAACTAACAAAGAAATCAGATTTGATAGCATTATAATAAGCAATTCCATATGCAATTATTCAGAAATGGAGTCAACAAACAACTTTAATATGATTACAGGAAAATATTTTTGTATAAGTAGGTGATATAGTTTAAAGAAATAATGAATTTAAAAATATATTTACAATTTTGATACTAAATGAAATATTTACTATCACATATGAATTATCAATCAAGAAAATTTAGACAAGAAACCCCCAAAATTTTTATTTAAATAACAATGTTATAATCATTCAATATGAGCATCATTAGTGATTATAAAATATCTAAACAATAATCCAAATGCTATCATATAGGCTACTAGATCTACATTAATGCTTTCAATACGAGCTTGACTTCAGATCATCAATGTCTATCACCCAAGTACACATGATTTTTAATGAAAAGATTGTGTATACAACATTTGAGTGTGATGTCAGATAAAGAAAGATATCACAAGATATAATGTCAGATGATCTAGACAGACAATGAATGACACCTTATGGCCAATCCACCTAATATAATAATATAATTTTTGAACATACTGTATTATAGAACTATGATAATTTAATTTGAAAATTTTGAATTTGTATTATATTAGTGTTCAAAATTACATTCCAAAATTTATTGTTGAAAATAAAATAAAATCACTTAATAGGATTTAATGAAATTATTACTTCTTATATTAAATTTAACATAATAAATTTATTTCTGCAATTAAATTAGCTAGATATTATATGCTCTCTAATATGCAAATTAAGTGAACTATTTAAAACCAATAAGAGAAGAGACTTTTATTTTTTTTTTTAAAGTATGAATAAAAATCATATCTTTTAATCAAAATTCATTCACAATATCTTATACTTGTATAACTAATATAATAAGATGGAGAGCCATTTGAAAACTAAAAGCAAGTCAATCTTGGGCTCATATCAAGAGATATGAATAGTCATCCAAGATCAATTTCAAGAGTAGAGCAACATTTATTGAAAATATTTCATAAAAATTTATTTATTAAAACTGGTTCTGTAATTATTTTAATGGAAATTTTTTAAATTTCATTGATTCTTTATTTTATATAAACTGAAATTTTTACAATAATAAAATATGAAAAAATTTCAATAGGCAATTCTATGTTGCATAATGAAAATCACAATCAAATTGCTTGTTCATTAACTATTGTTATCTCAATCTTAATATATATTTAATTAAAAATATTTATTTAATATAAATTTGATATAATTTTAAAATTTTTCATGAAAAGATTTTGAATAATATCTTAAATACATTACAAACAAGAAAATATATTAAATAAAGCATTCATAAAATTGTGTAAATGCTAAAAAAATATGTTGTTAATTAATGATGATTACAATTTATTGCAAATTATACATTTTCTTTTAAGAAAAATTGGATATATCAGAAAAATTAGATATAATGATTTCTAATATCAAAACTTTCCTATTATTGATCATTAATTCTTTACTTAAATAATATATATTGCAAATCTTTTCTTATAATTTTTGGTATATTAAGTCCTATCAATAACAATTTAAAAAAACAGGGGCAATACATTTTTCATGCATAAAAAATTCATATAGATAGGATATAAACATTATAAACTACACAACAGTATAGCTAAAATTTGTAAATCCACTAAAAGTTCAAGGTAAATTTACTAATATATTTGAACTTACTTAATACACTTTTAAGTGGGAAATGATTCATCAATTTTTTTATCTAAAATCTGATATATGAAAAAGAATAACAGTTGTTTATTAAAATTTTCAATGAATTAATTTTGATTTTTAACTTATTTTCTAAATTAACTTTTTATATATGACGGATTATTATTCAATATTAAAATAATAATAAAATTTTAAAAATCTTACAATGATGAAGATCTTGAAATAACCATGTGTTAAAGTTTAATTCAATAGAATCTGTCATCCAAGCTGGTAGTAATGGATATCCTTCTTTTTGTTTCACTCGAGCACTACGACTACTTGGAAATATTAATCTATGCTGACCTTCATTTTGTATTTGACCAATTTCTATAACTAATAAATAAATATTCTTAACAATATATTAAAAAAGTTGTTTCATAAAAAATATATTAAAATGTTGTTTCATTTTTGTTTATAAATAACAACATAAATTAGGATAAAAATGTCAAAATATCACATTTCATAATTTTTATATGGGGAGTGAAGAATTGACTAAATATGTTTAATTATTGATTCAATAATTATTCCATAAATTTTTTATAAATTTATAATAAACAGATTGTTATCTCTCTACACATTTTAATATATAAAATTATCATATGATATTTTTTTACATATATTCTGTTGAAATAAAAAATATATATACTACTTAAAAAACCCCAAATTTATTAAAAATAATAATAGTACTTTTGGGATTTGCCTATTGCCATATAAAAATTATTTTAAATTAACATTTAAAGTTTAAGAATTCTAAAAATATGCTGCAATCTTATGTTAAACTTATTCTCTAAGACATAAAAAGATATATATTAAATGGGATATTTATCAATATTGGATTATATATATTTATATGTGTATACCCACTTAACATATTTTTACTATAACAAGCAATAAATTTTACTATCAATCCCTATTATAATGTATTGATGTCCATCATAATGTCACCTTAAATTTTTATCATTTTCAGACTGACACAATTCAGTGGGATTTAAAATGGCTGGGCCCATACAATACAATATATATTGTATTGTAATTTTGTTATATCTCATTCTAACAAACTCCTCACTTTTTAAAATGTGAAATAAAAAATTAGTAGTTACCGTATTTTCTTGATGCTATGATGTAGATTTTTTAATTTCTTTGAAATTGGAATGCATCTTATGATTGATGTTAAAACAAACTTTTCATTGTTTAATTTAAAGAAACAAATCATCACTATTTCGGATGGAAATAACTGAATTTTTCCAGCAGCAATCATTATTCAAAGCATTACAAGACATTTAAATAACAAGATGAAAGAAAAAAAAGTAAATAATGACATGAGAAATGTATTCAGCACAAAACAATCATCAGAAGCACATATCTGAAGTCTCAGATATATGTATAATAATAATTTATATTTACTTATTGATCAGAACCATTAGGAAATCACAAAAAGTTAATTGGAAATATAAGAAATCCCATGTCTGCATCACACATTGATTCCCAATTGAAATCTATCAATATATGTTTTTGGATAAGAGCATATAATATTTGGACAAAATACTGAAAAATAACATATTTGTGTTATACATAATTTTCCAGCATGCTTGGTTCTACAGTATTATCAGATTAGCCATTTTGCTGAACAACAAAGGTCATATAAATTCACTAATACCTCTCAACTACTAATTATACCATTCTATGTTTTTAAAACATGATGATTGTTATAAATTTAAATTTAATGTTTTAAATTTAACAATCATCATATATAATAAAATTTAATTATTTGCAGCATGAGGCTCATTACAATCAAATTATTATACTATGAGATTGTCTAGAATTAGACTACTAATTATTGATGTTATTTGTTATATTTAAGAATGAAAAATTATGTACATGCTTAAAAATGATTTTGTGCATATATTTGTTTATGTGTATGTTATTATTGCCCTTAATTTCTTCCTTTTTTGATACCCTGCAGGATGGAAAAAAAATTATGTGAATTTTCAATAATGTATTTATAAAAATATCTTATTAGCTGAAATATAAAAAAGCATAGTAAAAAATAAAAGTGACACATATTTGAATACTAAAATGATCATAATTTATATGACAATATTCTCTACTGGAAATCCACCATTTTGTTTACATTTCTAATGCAATTAAATAATATATAAATTTAGGATGCATTTCTTATGTAACAATTTCAATTTATCACATACAATATTAAAACACAGTATTTTAAAATACTATGTTTGATATCTATAAAAATGATTTCTTTTTTAAACAGATTATAATACAAAGAAAATGTCATATTTTCCCAGACACATTTATAATGCAGTTTATACATAGTAAAAAGTTGCTATTGTTTATATCACAAATAGTTATTTTTTTTATTACTTTTAGTATATACAACTACAGAACTATTTACAAAAAATAAAATATAGTAAATGACAAGTTGTGAGCTGGGACAATGATCTGCAATTTAGACAGACTGATATTGACTGGATGTATTTCTGTTCCATTCATTGCTGCACAATTTTCTTTGAGCATGTATTGGTTTTAGTATTATCTATTTTTAAGTCACTATTTGAATAATTCTTATTTGTAGATTTAAAATAATAAATTTTATTTTAAAATTTGTCTGATAATTGTTAGCAGATATAGAGCAGCTCTCGACTTACATAGTTTCAACTTATGTTGTTTTAGAGATATACAGATGCATAAATTACTTTATTTTTGTTGAATTTCCATAAAATGTGAATGAAAATCTCAATTAAACAATTTATCATATATATTTGTGTATAAGCCAAGATTTTTCCCAAAAAAAAATTTTTGAAGTGGGGGGTCAGCTTATACATGGGTCAAAAAAATCAACTTTTTTTTGGCTGGAGAAATTGAAATAATAAGCAAATCCATAACTTATTGAACATCTGTTGAAGACCAGGAAGGAAATCTTGCAATAATTCATTTAATACAATAACAGGTAAAATTTTATCTTACCCCAATACGATTGAGTGCATCACACTGCTGACTCAAACCTGCATATATACCGTAATCAGATAGACAACACTGCGCTGCCTGATACAACATGACGCAAAAACTCAACAATCAATCAAGAATCTTAACAGGATTCATATTTGGGTGAAAAAGTATATTTATTTTTCATTATTGTTAATTAAGAATGTTTTAAGCCATTTATCAGTAAAATTGATAAATGCTTATTATATTTAATTAAAGTAGATTAAAAAATAACTAAAATAAATAATAAATAAATAAATAATTTAAAATAATGAAAAATAATAATTATAGTTATTTTTTAGTATAGATTTTAAATAATATATCAAAAAAGTTCATTGTAAGCAACTAAGCAAAATCAAAACTTCGAAATCACATGCTTAACATCTAAAAATCACGTTGCATACATCATCCTAATGGTGTATGATATCATCATTAGGATGATCCATTCATTTTAAAATACGATCAAAGATTTGAATATGATAACTCAACTCGACAAAATACAATATAAGGGAAAACAAAATTTTGAATGGTTTCCTGGGGAACCATGTGATGTAAATGTATTATTCTAATGGAATTTTTACTGTGATAATTTAATATGAAATTTTTTAGAAAAGAAAAATGTTATTCAATAACAACAATAAAAAGAAAATATTTTTATGTAAATTATCAAAGTGTATTACTATTCGTTAACTCAATATTTTCTGAAGTTACATCATTCTAACGATAATGTTCAAAGATATCAATCTTGGTTTGGAGTAAAGTAAAATTTTACTTTACCTGAAGCAATTGAGTGCATCACACTGCCAACTCCAACCTGCATTTATATAAGTGCATCAGATAGGCGACACCATGCAGCCTGATGTGCCACAACACAGAAATTCTCAAAAATAATTCAAGCATCTTATGTAGGCATGCTATGCTGGATTGCTTTGGGTTAAAGAAAAATTTTGCTTTTTAAATTGATAAACTGGTGTTTGTATTATAATAATTTATTTTATATATATATAAAATATATAAAATAAATATATTCGAATATATATGGTAATTTTTTGCAGAAATATTACTTATCTATGCTTAAAGTATGTTCATAGAGAACTGCAGGTTGTTTGCTTACTTTTATGTAAGATTACAAAAACGATTAGGAATTTGAAAAAAAATTCTTGATTTGTTAATTATTTGGGCACTTATTGAGTTAATCAACAAACTGCAAGCTCCCAATTCAACTGGCAGTCATATACATGTGCAAATGCTCTAATCAATTAGATCAGCCCATAATTATATAGTAGTATTGAGTGTATTAGACCATATAATTGTTTACTTTTTACAATGTCACTATACTTGGATATGTTGATCAATAAATATACCCCTTAGAAAAAGTTTACGCTCCTCCTTTTTTGGCTATATAATTCTCTAAAAGAGCTATATTGCCTCAGTCCATTGAGTCAAAGTGGCAGTTTCAGGTAATGATTAAAGACCATTATCTACTCAAATCATTTGAATCAGTCCTCTATATGCTGTAGATATTAGATGTCATTGCTATTCTGGTGAATCACTGCAAGGGTTAAAAACCAGAACATTTTCAACTTTTTTATGTAAACATCATCATAAATTTGACTATGTCACAATATGTTGGATCTAGAACAATAAAATTATTTAAAATTGCAATAATATTAATGATAAAAATTTATTAATTTATTAATTGTAAAATTTATTAATTTATGTATTATTTAAATTTTATATATCTGTTTTAGGTATTATTTTATGATTATTTTACAGATAATTTTCTTTTTGAGCTATAAAATTAGTCAATAAATCAAGTGGACAAGTCATGTATAAATCACGTGACTTGTCTTCTTCATTTATTGACTGGAAGATGTTGCAAAACCAAAAGAAGGCCAAAAAATTAATATATTGCTATAAAATTTTTAAGACATAGAACATATCTAATGAAATTATTATATATGAATTTTACCAATTTCATTGTATTCTAAGTTTTATTGGCATATTAATTTAGTAATTTTTTATAAAAAAATAATGATTTTTTGACATTTTTTTTGGCTCCATATGAAATGTAATCAGATAAATTGGACAAAAATATTATGAAATTATATACTTTAAAAGCCAATTCATAGTTTGTTGGAATAGAAAAGGAAACGAATGCCAAGTTTATGTTCTGTGCAGTATTTGCATATTCCTTTTGACATAGTTTTATTCCTTCTATCTTAATCAGAAAAGTTAACAGCATTTCTACTTTTCCTTTGACATTATCCCATAAGTTAATGTGTATATTAGTGAATTTGCTATGACATTCTTAATAATAAATACTAACATTTCAGCCAAAAATTATATAAATTTTAAATTATATAAATTATATTAATATAATTTATATAAATTATATAAATTTTATTATATAAATGTAATATAAAATTATATTACATTTTTTGATAATAAAATTAAAAACAAAAAATGAATTTCTGGATCACTATTCTCTAGATCTTCTGTATAAGTTTAAAATATTCTCCAAATATTTTTCTATTCAAATTTATCAAACAAATATAATTTATCTTTTTCTTCATTAATTTTTTATCATATATGCTGTTAAAACTTGCTTTTGTCAATATGTGATGATCACCATATTTCAAACAAGAATTGATAGAAAGCATGGCATATTCTTTCTTCATTCCATTCAAATATGCACCACTAGATATTAAAAAAAAGGAATAAAACATTCTTTTCCTTTTGCTTTTCTGTACAACAATAACTATAAATTGGCCTTAAGGGTTCTAATGATATATAATACTTGCAGTATGATGAAAAGATGAATTTGATATAATAATTTATAAAGTTATGAATAATTAGCACTAATTAATACAGCAGTTGCCATATAAGGAAGCCAGCAAATCAGCAATTAAAAAAAAATAATTTTTATAAATGTCAAATACAGTAAACCAAATTGACAACTAGGTTTCAAATTAAGATAAAATAAAATCTAAACCAGCTTACAGGACCTTAAAATAAAATTAAAGATGCAGGAGCACTTTCAGGCTGGACTGCCCCACTTCAACTGCACTGTACAGCTGAAAAGGAGCAGTCCAGCCCGAAAGTGTTCCTGCATCTTTAATTTTATTTTAAGGTCCTGTAAGCTAGTTTAGATTTTGTCAAATATAGTATTTCAAAATACTGTGTGTGTTAAACTAAAATTGTTAAATAGAAAATACATTGTAAATCTGTGCAGCACTTAGTTGTGTTAGAAATATAAATCAAAATGATCGATTTCCAGTAGAGAAATACTATAGTACAAATTATTATTATTTTAGTGTTCAAATATGTGTCATTTCTACTTTTTATTATTTTTTTTATATTTCTACAAATAAGGAATATAAGGAATATTTTACAAGAAATCAACAAGCACTTTAAGCAGGAAAAAAATACACACTTTATTATTAGATAGGTTGTGGATTAATTATATTTCTTATAGGCAGCAGAACTTGATAGTTTATGATTAAGATATTTTTATAAATACATTATTGAAAACTCACATAATTTTCTTTTATCATACTGAGGGTATCAAAAAATAGAACAAAAAAGAAAGAAATTAATAGAGACACATGCATATACAAATATATGCACAAAATCATTTTTAAGCATATACCCATTTTTTCATTCTTAAATATAACAAATAACATCAATAATTAGTAGTCTAATTCTAGACAGTCCCATAGTATAATAATTAATTTATAATGAGCCTCATTTAAAATATTACAAATTGAAGCACTTTACACAGTTGGCTATATATAATGTATAATATAAAAAAATTTTTTTTGTAGTACTTTTCATTAGTTCAATATTATCTTCAACAAAAATACAAGACTAGAATCAAACCTGTTTGAATTACAGATACACACTAGGGTTCTAAAGATTTAAACATTTTTTAACTTGGATTAAAATAATGCACATTTCTATTATAAATAATAGCTTTCAGTCAATCTTATTAACTTTTAAATTAAACAAAGGATTAACATAAAATAAAATAAAATAATGCACATCTAATATAATATTGGGCCAATCTTATTAAATTATATACAAAATAAACAAAGAATTAATAATTAAAATTAGAAAAGCTATCCAAAAAGCAATTAATAGAGAGATTGAAATTATTTATAAAACAGCTAAAGAACACAGTTACACATAAAAGTACATACAAGACATAGAACAAAGTAAATGCCAACTTTTCAAATATCAATAGACAACAATTAGACCAAAATGATCCACAAAATGATTTTACAACACACCAAGAAAAAAGTAGTCCTACCATATGGTTTTGCTAATTTAAGAATAGTAAAAAAACCTAATTAAAAAGAAAAAATGGACAACAAGCTACATGTGACATACAACAGTATACCATCTAGTATGCAATGAGAAAGACAAAACAGACGATAAACAAAACAAGGCATTTATGAAATTCCAATTAACAACAGAACAACAAACTGTTGGGAAATTTATATAGAAACAATTAAAAGAAGTTTAACCAATAGACTAAAAGAATACAAAAGAGTATGTCTCTTTTACATTCTTTTAGCCTATTGGTTAGGTAGGTGAAAGCCAAGTGAACCAAATAAAAGTCATAAAAGCGGTCCATTCTAACAAAGAGCTACCCATAGCTGAGATCTTAGAAATAATTTCAAGAATGGATTCAGAATATATAATCAATGATAACTTCCCAGAGGAGACTCCAGCAGCATGGGTTTATGCTCTCCAATAAAAGACCTTTAATGAAAAAAACCTTTTATTTCATTTATTATTTTTATTCGTTTTCTAATTTTAATTATTAATTCTTCATTTATTTGTATATAATTTAATAAGATCAGCCCAATAACCATTTTTAGAATCTTAACACATATCTGTAATTCCAACAGGTTCAATTCTAGTCTTGTATTTTCATTGAAGATGGTTATTGAACTAACCAGAAGTACTACAAATAAAAGATTTTTATATAACTAACTGCATAAAGTGCTTCAATATGTAATATTTTAAGTGTTTAGGTAAATGCAGTAATTGAAATGAAATTAATGAGCCTCATGCTACAAATAATCAAATTTTATTATATATGTTTAAATTTATAGCAATCCATTGTGTTTTAAAGACATGGGAAAGGTATAATTAGAAATTTAGAGATGAGTTGATAAATTATTATTACATGATCTTTGTTAGTCCAGCAAAAGCAACTAATTTGGCAATGTTCTGGAACTGAGCATGCTGGAAAATCAAGGTTCACTCTTTATATGTTTTTGGTAAGTGAGGATTGTGTCAGTTGCACAAACTGGTAAATAAACATATAGGAAAACATTAATACAAATATAAAACAGCTTACAATGAACAATAAAATAGAGAATTTAAAAAGCACTTTTGGGATATGAATCCATCTTAAGTTTCTTTTTAAATTCTATATTTTATTGGTCATTGTAAGCTGCTTTGTATTTGTTCTAAAAAAAACAAGCTTTATATTTATTATAAGTAAAAGTTAAAAACAACTAACAAGGAGACCCTGCGAGGTGGGAAACGCAGATGTGAATGAAACGTGTGTAGTTCGTAGAGAGGGTACTACTGAACACAGTCATAAAATATTAGGTGTAGATGGCCAAATTAATTTAAACAGATGCATTACAATAAAATATAAATTATTCTACGACTAGAGAAAAGTACAACTAGGCGACTAACTTTACAACTAGAGAAAACTAATAGTATGTTATTACATGTGAAATTGATATAAATTGATATTAAAATATAATAATTTATATTTTATTGTAATGTACTTGTTTAAATTAATTAAAAAATTAAAACAATAAATGTTATTAATTAATCGAAACAAAAAAAAATCTTTTGTGCATTAGCACGACTTGAACGCAGGCCGCCATTGCCGAAAGCAGATAGCTTACCACACACACATCGCAGCGGGTAGACTCACTTATTATACTAATTTATAACAGATTACAATCTTTTTTTGGTTAATTTCTTTTGATTGGCTGGCCATCTACACCTAATATTTTACGACTGTGTTCAATAGTATCCTCTCTACGAACTACACACGTTTCATTCACATCCGTGTTTCCCAATTCGCGGGGTCTCCTTGTAAGATATGCAAGGAAATTAAATGAAAATGAGAAAAAACATGTTAGTATAATGATGAATAATATCAAATAAAGATACATAATTAATAGTAGATGATTAAAAAATAAAATAAAATAAAAAAATAAATTGTGGCTAACAATAATTAATGAGTACATGCATATTTACAAGATTAACATGCAAATAAATGAGTGTATTGTAATTTATGCAAGTTGCCAATATATAAAATTGATTTCAAAACATGCCATTCTAACATTGTAAAAATAATAATATAAAAATAAATTGAAAAAATAAAAAAGGCAAAAAGCTTGAAAATAACAACTAATAATAAGTGCATTTTTAAAAATAAGTTGTGCTAATTTGTGTTTGTACTTGAAATAGGCCACGTTTAGTAATTCTTGCACAATAATTCATATTGTGTATATAACATAAATTAGTGAATTATTGATAGAAAAGGACCAAAGCCAGTATTAGAGACAAATAATAATGTATTTAGTTTTGACACTTTCTGCAATGTTAAAGGAATCTGAAATGGTTATATGGTCCTCTTCTGCTGTTTTATATACAAAACTAGAATGATTCCATAGGTATCTCTAATGCCTGGCTTTGATCTTTAAATTATCAATAATTCACTAATACAGTGCCCGCCGCTTTATAAAATCACTGCTTAATAAAATCAGCCACTTTATGCAATCAAATTGTTAGGAACG
>WUQG02005344.1:0-33096 GCA_011317285.2 Androctonus mauritanicus | reverse complement strand
CGACCATATGTAAAACTTTTCTAATTTTTGATTGCCCCGTGTATAAATAAGTCCTTCTACTACAAAACTTTTTTCAGGAAAATTTTTCAGCTTAAATGCAATATACACAATACCAAAATATCTGATTTTATTTAATTCTTTTAATTTAATAATTTATTACATGCCTATAGTGAATGAGAGATTTATTGGATGAATAAAGAGGTAATTTTTGCCACTTATTAAAGTGGATGTCCTCCAAAGCGTAGTGACGCTTTAAGTGGATGTCCTCCAAAGCGTAGTGACGTCTTACCCCGAATACTCGGGGTAAGACGTCACTACGCTTTGGAGACACAAGATAGCTAATTGTAACTTAAAAAAAAAAAATTATAAATCATGACTCGATTGTTACTTCGAAGTGTTTGATTGAATCATATATGCAAAACACTTGTAAGTTTAAGTACTAAAAGTATGAAATGAAAATATGCAAATTTAATGAGTTTTAGGAACGGAAAAGAGAATTGATCGTCTTCCCCCAATTCTCTAGCTAATTTATTTATAAATGGTGGAAGTTCAAACTTTAAGATTTATCCTTGATAACTATTGAATTGTTTTATTGATTTTCACCAAATTCAGCAGGATGGTCAAATCATCAATTTCGATTTCTAAATAAAATTAATTTAGTCTGAAACTTCATCCGATTAATAATGGCGGACATTTTGAAGTTTATTATAACTATGAAACTTTCATAGCATTTATGACATCCAACTTAGACATAATACCATTGAAAATAATTTTGATTTCATATGTTTTAATATTTATCTTCGAGTATTTGCAGAAAAGAAGGATATGCTTGGAAAGTTAGACAACTATTACTTCTAACTAAAGCTCTTAATTTGGGATAGAATCCTGCAATATTTACGTTTCATATATAATCTTGAATCAGTAAAACAACATTAGTACATGAGTAAGTTATATAAATGTCATATTTCGTAAAATTGCCAGCATTATAGTTTAATGTAGAAGATCTATTTTATAATAAACAGCAATAAATGTTTTAATTATACATTTACATACACAAATTTGATTAATATGGCATAATAAATATTATATCTAATGTAATCATTATTTTTTTTAATTTTATAACAATTTTTTAACATTTATATATTAAATGCCATATGTAATCCTTTCCAATAATATTTTGATGACATTAAAATATTAATTAAATTATTTGAAAAGAGTTAGGAATTAAATAATTTAATTTAATTCATCCAAATAAACGACATCTTTCATTTTCACTCGTTAATGCCATTAAATTTGCTGATATACAACTATTTTATCATCTTCAATAATTGATATGCATGCATCAATACATTTTGCTTAACAATTTAATTATAAATATATAAATAATTAAGATATTGTAATAGTCACAAGGAAAAAAACTCGGAAAAATACTTTAATAAACAAACTGAGATAGATAGTTCGTATTTAATTACGATTTCTCTTATAATTATATATAAATAATTATTTAATAAATAAAAATTAATTTTTTTCAGAAGCTATTTCTATACTTTGAAAGCTAAATTTATTAATTATAAATGTGCAATTTTATTCAGTACCTATTTAAAGTACTCTTAAACCATAAATTAAATTTCTTTAAAATGCTTTTAAAACTTTTGTTAAAATTAGAAAGAAACATTCTATATTATCAATATAGAATTCTATACACAGTACTTCACTTTGTCATAAAAGATCTTCATAAACTTTTTCAATACTCTTCAGAAATTCTTTTTCAAGCCACCATCTTTTTAAAAGATAAAGTGTCAACCACTATTGTATATCAAAAAGTTCACAAACATTAGCATTACTTAACCATTGTAGTTTTCTAGACACCATTTTTTTGATAATAAATCATAATCTCTATCAGAAAATTAATTCAGCAAATTAAAAAGTTCTCTCAATCTATAAAAATATCATTTACTAAAGTTTTATAGTCTATATTCAATAGTTAATTTTCTAAATAGTTTACTAAGCTAAGCGGTACATTCATCTGAGTGTACCGCTTAGCTTAATTATTGGAAAAAATCTTTAAATTTTTTACAAATTTAATTAATTATAAAATTTGTAACAATGTAGACTGATCGTAATTTTAATTGTAATATGCTTTCTCTAAACATTTCTTTTTTTATAATTAATCACTTACCATTCACTAACTACAGAAATTCTCTTCTTCAAATATTCAAATTTCTCAATTTGAATTTTTTTTTTAATTTTAAGTATCATACAATTGTTTTTCATTAAATCTTATTTATTTTCTTTGAAGTCATTCTTCCTACTAAATACGGACTTTAGTAGAAAAAATGATTTCAAAGAAAATAAAATAAACACATTTTGTTTGTTAATAACATTTATTTCTTTTGAAGTGATATCAAAATAAGTATCTTAAATAATTATGTTTTGCTTAATTATTAAATTTCAAATCGTATAAAAGAGATAAAAGATTACAAAGTTGCTCTTTTCAATATCTTTTAAATCCTCTTTGCGGAATATCTTATCTGCTGTAGAGCAGCATTTTGATAAATTAAAAACTATTGCTATAATTACAAGAATAGATAACACTGAAGGATTAAAATTTAAATCCTGTTTAATCTAATTTACAAAGTGATAATTCTAATGTTGATGATAAATCCCAATTTGATTTCAACATTGGTTCTGATATTCATCTCCAATTTTAATGTTCTTATTTATATTTTATTCTGATTCTATTCTTTCAATGTTGTTATATTCTGTTGTATTTTCTTAGTAATGCATACAGAAGAATATTTTTTATATATAAGTTTATCGAATTAATAAAACAATTTATCATCCATGCAAAAATCATCGACAAATTTATTTTCAAAATTTAATACTAATTCCCTTGATAGTTAATTATATAAAGTAAATGTAGATTGATAGACCCGATACACAAAAAAGGAAATAATGCATAAGCATTTAAGACATCTAAACATATCCTTGAATAAATCTTTATAACATTAGGCTGACCTCATTGTTGACACATCATTATTCAACTTTTTCCCCTCTTCAGAAACATAAGCAAAAAATTAAATTTTCAATTTTAGACCTTTTATTTAATATTTAGTTTTTTTTTTTTTTTTACTTGTAAGAAATAAAATAAATTTTCAATTATAAAATTCTGAAATTAAGTTTATATACATTATTTATTCGAAAGCTTTTATTTATTTTTATATTTTTAAAGTAGATGAATAAGAATTTTGAAAGCTGAATATGGCAGATGAAGTTTTACTGACAGTTTTTACAAAATTTTGCTTCTGTAACTACTTTTATCAATTTTTTATTGATTCATAGTTAACCATGTATTGCATTTCATTCACGTTTAAAGCATAATATGAAAAATTCCTCATGCTTTTTATATGAGTGGAAAATATTTGGTATAAAATGAAAATATTCTAAAAAATTACATTCAAATGAAATTTGGTGCCATAAAATTGTCATATCTTCTGTTTTAAACAAAGTTGCAAAGTGTTTAGAAATTAATATTCATCTACGTAATTTTCACATTACAGTATGTTGCCATTGACAAAAATAAGTATTGCTTTTAGGTTAGAATTTGTTCAGATCAATTATTCTTTTAGTGCTTTCCGTGATTTATACATATGACTTAGATGCCTTGCATGTTAAAGTGCTGTATATACTTTAAAATGCCATGCACATTAAACATATGCCTTAGCATCGTATCTATATATACGATATTAAGATATATATTCGTATTTTAACGTGGCGTAAATTGTATCTTTCTTCATAAACTATTGATAAGCATTACGTTATGAATCAAATATTTAAAATATCAATTTAATGGTTCTTGAACACGGACGCGATTGTTTGAAACAATAAATTTTACCTGGGAAAATTGTTTCTAACTTCCCAATAGATTATAAAGAACGATTACTTCTGGACAATTTAACAGTCATCACGAGAGATGTTTAATCAAATTTACTAAAGCTTGCTAGATCAAAAAAAAAAAAAAGTTAAAAACATAATTATAAGTTATATTCTTGATTATTTGCATTAATTAGTTAAAGAATTTCCTTCTACGATGAATGCGTGAATAAACAGCTTTAATAAATTTCTGTTAAAACAATAAATCGATGGAAACTACTATACATTTATAATCGCATCCGATAGTAGAGAAAGTCAAATCATTTAAAACTTGAATATTCGAACAATATAAAATCGAAATAATATAAAAAAAATTAAAAAATTCTCGTCAAGAGATAAAGAAATAAAAATTTAATTGATTTTATCGATTAGTAAATTTTGTTTAATTTTTCATTACTTTAATTCGAGAACAATAATTATATTTTCTTGCTAATAGTAAGTAATATTGCATCATTGCTATAAATATGTGGATATAAATAATAACTTATTAATTAAATTTAGCACGGTTTCCTCGATATTCTCATTAATTAAAGAAAATAAGTTATCATTTAAAACCAAATATAGGTTACGTTAATTCTTCTTTCGATTTTGAATAGGTTTAGATTAAAAATCGATATTAAAATGCACCTTATTAAATATTCCAATATCTCTTTTTTATGTAAGATATAATATAAAATTATTTAAAAGCTCTAACATTAAGCATATAAATTAAAAAATATATATAACTTATACAAATTGTGTAATCAATGTATTAATCAAATAAACAACATTTATAATCTCTTTAATTTGTTGTTCATATCGAAAACACTATTAAAAATTAAATTGCTAATTTTTGATTATATTTACAGATATTTTAGAAGAATTAACTTAAAATAAAAAAAAAAAATTAAGAAAACGTTTTATATATACTAATTTATGCACATTTATTCGTGATATATTGAAACCAGATTAATATTAATCCCCTAGGAAGAAAAGTATTTATATTAATTCTTTATACATTAAAGAGCAGAAAATAAGAAGCGTATATGATTGACTTTACTTCATCATTATTCTGACAACCATCAGAAAAGCGTTAGATGGAACATGACCTTTAATCGAAGTTTTAGGAGGACTATTTCACGCCAAACTTCATCCGTTGATGGGTTGTCAGTTTTAGCGAGCACATTTCTTCTCGTATTTTTTTTGAAAAATTTTTTTTTTATTTGTCTTTCATCGCGAAGAAAAATTCCTACAGTCGCATAAAAATTTTAACTACAGCACGTTTAAAGATATTAAAACAATTCGCATTACTCTTTAAATTAGATAAAGACAAATGACAAAACTTGATTAAATTAAAACAAAAAATAAAAGAAAGAAAAACATAAATATAATATAATGCATAAATACAAAACTAGCACTTTTTTAAAGCTGATAATTTTATTTCCATTTAAAAATTATCAAAGTAGTAATATAAAAAAAAATCCTGGTTAAAAAAATGTAGTTGACAGAGGATTGAACTATTTAGTTGAGAGCGGTCTGGCACCTGGAGAGTTACTACGGAAATTTACCAGATGCCAAACAGATTTAGAAACAACAGATTGTCGTTGAATCTATTATTTGGGGGAAGAAAAAAAAATAATGTTTATATTGACTTTGGTTTATATCGTGCTTGTGTATGAGTAAAAAAATAAAACATATTACACAACTGAAACAAAATATAAGAAATACAAAATAAAATAAATAGCACACAAAGTTTAATGCACATAAAACAAAGAATTTTCATCAGATAAATTCAAATTTGATTTATTAAAGTAAACTATAAAATTTATTTTTACCTTAATTTATTTAAAAAACAATAAATGGAAACGATTAATGCAGGAATAAATAAGATTTATTCGAATTAAATAGATAAATATTTCGCGAAGTGACATATCATTCAAAATATTTAAATTAACTAATTTAAGATAATTTGAGTATGGAAATTATCTGCAAGTAAATACGAAGAAAGATTTAAATCTTGAACACATTGCAAGAGGTGCTTGAAACTCTAACATTTAGCGAATTATTTCAAAGGCAGATAGAGCCACTTAAAGATCACTCTTGCCTTTGTTCTACAGGCAAATGGATAAATGAACAACTTTCTCCATCTGTTTTCAAAACTTTACTTGATTTTTGAAGTATCATTTAATACAAATCACACACCAAATTATTCAGATTATTAAAAATTTTTTTATTATTATTATTATTATTTAAAAATATGCTTTTAACGTCTTAAAATCCAATTTGAATTTAATGATAATTAGGCATCGAGTTTTAAAGTCTTCGTTTAAAAAATTATTATTTGTATTTTAGAATTAAAATATCTGTAAGTATTAAGAAACGTCGTCGTAAATACGCTTTTCTATAACTTGAGTACATTATTCTTTAAAATAATGTTAAAAATTATTCTGCATTGATCAGTATGTTCCATTAAAAGCGTTCTTTGTTATTTATTAATTTAAATAATTATAAATAAAAGAGATTAAGTAAACGAATTTTAAATTATTAAAATTGTGTTTACTTAATCTCTATTATTTATAGAAACGTAGCTGTAAACAGAAAACTCTCTTGAGTATTTTAATATTTTCTCTACATGAGTCACAAACATGAAGATTAAACATAATTATTAATCGAGAAGTTGTAAAATTTTAAGGGATTATTTCAATTTAATTCCAATTTTGTTGAAGTATATATACTCGAATAAATAATAAAATATATTATTGAACCTAATTAGCATCGTTCATACTTGCCAATTTAATGCAACTGATTTAACATCAGTTAATGGGAATTAAGAGAAGAAAATACTTCATTCAAATTATTTTTAAATATTTTTAAGCATTTTATATGTTAAAAAAAGAGAAGATTTTTGTTTATTTTTCATTTAATAGTCTGAAGTTAAACATTATGAATTAAGTAAGCATATCCAAGCAAGTTACACAGATTGAAAATATGTTTGGATTAAAATATAAGCATACCGGATGTTATGTCACTTTCTTAGGTTCCGGAGTGATGCTATAACTCGAAAATGTCCATAAATCGAAACTTTGTTTTTTCACTTATCAATGCATGTAATGCACTGCAATTGTCATGTATATGCATAACTAACCTAAACGAAGCATTTATCACTAAAAGAAATGGTATAGGCCTTAATTTAAAGCAAAGAAAAATTTTTTCCAAAAAAAAAATATGCTGTTAAAATGCTATAATTCCAAATAAAACACTGAAAACTTTGAGGAATGATGGCAATTCAAATGTACGTAAGTCCAAAGCATTATAAATGGAGGTGCCATAACTCGGGTTTGATTGTATTGAATTCAATGAAGTGATTTTAAAGCAAGTAAATGTGAATATTCACCATACAAATTCGAAAAGAGACTATTTTTAAATGTGAAAAACTTTTAATTTTTTATTCTATAATAAACGGAATATTATTTTTCTCTAATTTTATAATTTTTAACGAATAATTAAATTTTTATCTGTAAAATCCTCATTGAACTTATTTTATTTTCTATTTTTAAATTATAAAACAAGCTTTTTAATTCACTATAGTTTTATTTTAAACCTTATCAATAAAAACACTTGATATACTTTTTTAAATTTCAAGGATTAAATTTAATAATTAAATAGATTTTAGTATTAATAAAATTGTTTTTCTAATAAAAATGAGTATAAAATAAAATTAATTAAACAAATAGATAAATCGTAGTAAACATTTGTACGTATGTAAACATAGTTATTTATGAATAACAAACATGACTTTGCTATAATAAACTTACTGTTAGATGGTTAAATGAATCTGGAACTTTGAAAGATGATGAAGGTTCTATTCCGTTTGATCCAAAGTTTATTTTAGATTAAATCTCTTAAACGGAGATCAATAGCGAACAATGGACTCATAATATCCACCAGTTTCATCTACAATTACGCTTAACTTCATCTCCATTGAACTTTCAACTTTTGCTCTTTCAATGCACTTTTAAAGTACAATAAATAATCGAATTAACGCTCTAAATATCCTCACTTGAAGTTTGAAACATTAATTCGTTTATAAAGTAAGATAACGTTCATAAAATGATAAAGCAATTTACAAAGAAGAAAAATTTAAGTTTTAGTATCGAAAGCACAGAGTAAATAATCGATTAATTACTAAATTCAGTATTATGGAATAAAATAAAGATACTAAAATTTTTAATTTGTATATTAAATTAATAACATAGTCTTATGAATACAAAGTTCATAATTACAAAATATAATTATTTTATACTTCGAATTTTTCAGACTTTTCTGTTTCATCATCATTTCTCATTTTTATGAGTTAACATTGGTTGGAGAATTTGCAATGCTGATTATTCAACAAAATATAACTCATAATGTAATTGAAAGTGGCAAAAAAATCTTGAAAACAATCAAATAATCTATAAAAATGTAGAAAAGTAGTGAAATATTTCTAATAATTTAAAAAATTTCAATTTTAAAATTGATCATCATCAAACGAACCTATCTATCATTATAACTGATAAATAAATAATGACTTTATCAACATATGTGGATTAATTTAGATGATTGCTAAAGTGTTCACATAGAAAAAGCTATTTTGAATATTCACATTATTAATGCATTGCACTAATATTCAATACGCTGAATTCGTTTTAAACAAATTGGAGAGAAGCAAAACTTTTGCTTCTCTTCAAAAAGTTTTTGCTTAAAAGGATGGAAGTTACTGTAATTCCGTAATATACGATAAGAGTTCTCTATATGCGAAATGTCATGAAGACTTGCAAATGCAAGTGCTATTGAATATTTTAAGTCGATATTTGGAGATCTCTTCAAGTCGTTAGAACTAGTCCATCTCCGATATACTGATAAAATCATGAAGATCGGGCAGAGGTTTATTTTTATAACTATGCATCCAAGTTTCGTCTTTAATAAAATATATTTATTCCCGTTTCAAACTATCTAAATCGCTTATAATTGATAAAGAAAAAATTTATCGGTCTGAATAAACTGATTTCAGAAATTTCAAACCACCATCATCGAGCACGATATAAAAATTTATTAAACTGGATATTCGACATTAAAATTTAATGTTTTTGATAATACATTCTTACGAAATAATTGAAGCACAGTATTTACAAAAGCCAGATCATCACGAAAGTTTCTTCAAATCGAAAAAGTTTTATTTTTCTTCTTTTTTTTTAATATTGAAAATTGAAAGCAAATTGTTCGAGAGCTTTGCACAATTTTCATAATCGATTTCAGTTCTTATTTTGCTTGTAGTGAAAAAAGAAAAAAAAATATGAAACTCACAACGCAACAGACAACTCTGGTGAGAGTCATTTTACAGTTGATCGCTTGACATGGACACATTGGCTAATCTCTTCACTTTTAGCGCCTCACGGGATTTTACCAGTGTAATATTTATCTTTAATATTTATACATATTTTTAACGTATTCTACTTTTAATGACCATCATAAAAAATACCAAAATTTATGTTTTTGCATAACGTACTTTTAAGAGAAGGGGACTGATTAAGAAGAAACTTTCAGAGGATTCTTCATTTTTTAAATAATTTAATCATTACATATATACAATAGATTCTATAAATAAATTTAAAAGTTAAAATTTTAGACCTTATCGAATAAAAGAAAGTTAAAATAAAAGCATTATTCATTTTATACAGATATTCATTTTATAATTTATTTTAATGCTAACATTAAAAAGTATTACTTGCTTAAAAATTTTTTAAACTTTTAAAATGCATTTATTCCAGTTTTAAAAGTTATAAATCAGTCATACAGATGTTGCATTTATAAAATTTAATATTATTATCAGAATTATATTTGATTAAAATCCATCTTTTCCACATAACAATATTTTAATCAGCTCTAAAGAGCCCTTGATACGCCCCGAGAAATAATGCTGATCCGTGAATTACAGTTAATTATAGACACGTAGAAACGAAATATGCAAATGATTCGTAATTAATTAGTCAAACTACAATAATATTATCAGAGAGAATCAAACTGGGCGTTACTGTTCAAGCATCTTGATTTCTATACATCATCAACAGCAACTCGGAATGTTATTGAAGCGTAACAACACTTCATAATATATAAATAAATGAAACCTTAATTATCAAAAAACGAACAAAATATAAATTAAAATTAAAATTTTTCTATAAAAGAATAAAATTTTTTGTAATGAAATATATACATACTGATTTTACTATAAACAATGCAAGTTCAATTTATTTACAGAATTTTTAACGAAAATTTTTCTCTTGTTTTATTTTTAGATATAAAATTGAATTTTAATCAAATTAACAAAATTTATTAATTAATGAAATAATTAACAGTTTCAACATATATAAGGATTAATCTATAAAAATAAATATTTATCTAAAATACAATATAATAAAATTTTAAAATACAATTTTACGATTTATTTTCTTATCCTAAATTAAACAAAAGAATTTGATTATTTTTTAATAAAATATTATTCTATTTTTATAGTTAGCGACATGAAAAACATATGAAATATTAACGAGTATATATGCATTTTGCATAAGATATAAATTATTTGTTTTGACAAAAAATAAAAATTCCAAAGTAGGTAACAAGAATGAGTTTAATTTACAAAACGTGAACTTTACTCTATTGATTTCCGATGATAATGAATGACACAATTAAGACAAGACTACGAAGGACTTCAATGTGAAAACAGCAAACAGCATAGAGTTCATTAACCTTTTAAAAGGAGACAAATATCTAAATAAACACAATATCGCTGAATGCTTTTGAAAAGTGTTGATTTAAAAAAAATAAAATTGTTTTGAAGCAAATATATATTTATATATAATTCACAGAGACATTGAAATTTTATAGAAACATTTACAGCTATTTTTATACAATCGATATCCAGGTGTTATGCATTTACAAAGTGGAATTAGATAATTTTTGTTTGCCGTTTGTACTGAATTGTGAGTTAAAACAGATGCAAGTTGCATGTACCGTACTTCAAGAATTCAATATGGAAACTATTCGAAAAATGATGAATATAGTTAATGTTAGATGATTATATCATATTTATGAAGATAAAGTAAAATTTTTTAATCACGGGATATGATTTTATCATATAGCAGACGTTAACATAAACAAGTCTAGACATGCTATCGCTCTTTTATAGTTTAAAGTAATTATACCTGATAATTGTGCTGTTGTGGTAGTCATTGAATGGCATTGCGTCACGATTATTAAGCTATTAACCAGTATTTTAATATCTAAAATGTGGCTGCTACAACATAATGCAGCTGCAACCAGAGGTAAATACTATGACATAATCACTGCTCTGCAGGATATGAATCTTGAGTATTATGTTAATTATAACGCAAAAGTTATGGTATATAATTTTCTTTTTAAATAAATTACTATATTAAAATGAAAAATTAATATAAATTTTATAAAATTTAAATATTTGAATAATTTCTAAAATTTTTTCTTTAGGAAAGAAAATATATTGTACTGCAGTATACGTTTTGTATTATTAGATGGATAAGATATTCTGCAATTGTTCAATTAAACAAAAAATATTTTAAATAAAATTTTTACGATAATTTTAGATGCAAAATGTAATTATTTTGCTTTCTTCAATCTTTTATAATTAATTCATTGAAATCATCACTTTTTTTCCTGTCTTAAAAAAATGTTTTAAATTGGTTAGTGCATATGATGTAATGATCGATGAATTTTTTCCTTTCAAACTAACTAATCAACTAGATTATTTAATTTATTAATTTAAACATAATTTTGAAGCGAATTTTCTTCTTAACAAATATAATAATTTACATTAAAAATATTTTTGTTATTTATTGCATTGTGAACTATCATTTATATGGCATGTTTAAATATATTGCTTATACATTCCATCATATCATATGTTTTACGTATACCATGCTGGTATAACTGCTGATTTCTTAACTTTTATTTATATTGTGCATGTAAAAATTATTCTACCGTAAACATTATTGAAGAATCCAAACATTTAATCAGAGTTAACCAAAAATCACTTCTATCTTATAAATCATCGAGAAATTCGTGTTAAATACGCATCATCGGAGCGATAAATCATCATCAAGAAGCAAGGAATTCTTAGTTTGATTAAATGCAATAATCTAAACTATATCTTTTGCTAAATAATAAGGAAGAAAACTGTTTTGTTTGCTTTCATATATTCGATATTTTTTCCTATTTCAATAATAAATATTCACCTAATTTTTCGTAATATTGTCACAATATTTTCTTTCTAATTTAATGGATTTTATTGATTTCGACTTAATTATTATCCTTTTCGGTCTAGTGAGTTTATTCTGACGAATCACTTTTCTGAATAGAAGTTTCTCTCGTTTATACGGTTCATTAATATTCTTAACGTTCTTGATTATACATAAACATATGAAGATAATTGAAGTATGCTATGAGAATGGATACTGAAAGATTCTGACTACTGATACACCTATATCTAAAATACTACACAAATTTATTTTTTAAAAATAATATTTCATTTAATTAACTTGAAATACTGTTATAAAATTTTCTAAAAATATATAGTTTGTTTATTTACGCTCTTACACAATAAAGTTATACCGCTGGGATTACTTATTCAAAATTCAATTATCTAATTAAAAAATAAATCAGATAATTAACTATTTAAAGTAATGAATTATAGTTTTTACTCTCGAGAATTGATATTTTAAAATAAATAAATAAATAATATGAGGCGTACTGAGATAATTAACTTAGATTAATTGATAATCTATTCTAATTATGTAGGTTATAGAAAGATAGTTTTTTGCTGCATTTTATTATTTAAGAATATATTAAATTTCCGTAAATTTATTATATAGATACAACATCAGAACCGAACATTAGCTTTTAATATAAGCGTACTTTACATCTCAAAGAAATTGTTTCAATAGAGGTTTATACGAAAACTGATAATTAGCAACTATTCATCGTTTTATCGCTTGGAAAAAGTTAAATACGTAGAAAATTATATAGTTTGTAACTTTTGTTATACAAAAAAATGCCGAAATTAAAATTATGTAAATCATTCCATTCGTTTATTAATTTTTTTAACATTAGATTGAAGCGTGAAATAACTTACGAAAGTGCTTTTGATATAATTAATTAAATTATTAATTTTTTATTAGCGAAAATATTATACTTTATTCGATTGTTTCCTGTTTAAAACTCCGTAAGTCATTAAGTGTACTATTTATGTAAAAATATGTAAAATAATTAAAATAAAAACAAGAATTTAACTTTATCAACAATTTTATGCCGTAATTCATGCATGTTTAAACTCTTAAGCATGATAAGTTCAATATCTTTCATTCATAAATACCATCAATGCTTATAAATCTTTCTAGCGTTATTATAAAACTAAAACTTCATTAATTTATAATCCATGAAAGAATGGTATAGATTAAATGATAATTTATTGAACCTTGCAAAATATCTTTGAAAAAATATTTATTTTTTCATATCGAAAATTAATTTCAACAATATTGCAATTTATCTAAATGTAAGCTTATTCTATTTATATAAGAATTAGTTATATTAAAAATGTATTTATGGATATATATTAAATCATATTAAATGTTTATTTAAGAATTTTATTTTCAGGGTTTCTCAGAAAACGATACAGATATTTTGCGAGAATATTTCTTATATAAAAATTCAAGATAAAATCTAAAAATGTTTTACTCAAATTATTCGATAAACAAAGAAAAAAATTTATTAAAAATATTATGTAGCACGATATGAAAAAATATAGAAAGAAATTACACAAAAGTAGGCACAAAATAACAAAAGATTTTAAATAATTTTTTCATAATATAATAATATGGTATTTTTTCATAATATACTATTTTTTGGTGTCGTTAAGTAGACTTAGTTATTTAAATCATTTTATTAAGTTATTATTCTTTATTTTTTTGTGAAATTTAATGCATTTAATTTGATATAAGTTATTCATATTTTCATTTATTCTTCGTTGTTTTTATGTTTAAGTTTTAACCAATTTAATTTTTAAGCTATTTTAATTCAGAGAAATTATTTTGTGAAAGTATCTACAGTGTTTCTCTTGTAATTTCATTTCTATACAGTATAATTATATGAAATGTTCTAAAAAAATTGGTACTTCCTACATATGAATTATTCTTTTCCAAATTATACAGAAAAGCCTACGGTTATTTTTTATTTGAACTTATTTTCCGAGAAGAAAAAAAATAATTCCGAAAGTTAATCGCACCATTTCATACAAAAGCACAAATGTAGGCAGCAGCAGATACATGAAAAATTTATGAAAATTGATTTCAATATGGTATTTGTTAAAAGAAACCTACAACACAATAGAAGAAATCGGAAATATTGACACATATAACATATAGACAGAACATAAGGCGATAGATTTTATGTTATAAACTTTGAAGTCTAAAATAAATGTCCCATATCATATACGTGTCTCATTGCTTATACTTCATATGATGTCTTGTTTTGAAAGTTTATTTTATTTTATTTTTTTTTTTGGTACTAAAACTATTCCAAGAAAAATATTTCTATAAATTTTTTGTTAAACAGAACTTTTTCTATCATCATGTATAGAATAAATAGTTTCATCTCTTAAAATGCTTTTAAAAATTAGCAGATGAGATCATAATGCAGAATAAGATTTTAATAAGCAAGTTCTGTTATGCAAATTTAAATTTATTGATTATTAAAAATCATAAATTTAAATTTTAATATTTATATTTTAAGAATTTATCTTTTGTACTTAAAAATTTATTAAAATTAAGTAAACTTCTAAGTAAGCTAATAAACTTACTTTTAAGCATTTATTTTAACGTGAAAAATATTTACTTTCGATAGATTATTTATAAGTAAACAAATAAAACTAAATACCTCAGTTTAAGTATAGATTAATAAAATATTTATTTATTAATTTGTTTTAGATTTAATAAAATATTTTCCTTATTCCAGATATGAAGTCAATATTATAAATAATTAATCATTAAAAATATTGGCGATTAATTTTTTTATCATCTGTGAATGAACTGATCTTATTTTTTTTTTAAATTTTCTCATGTCTTCACGTATATAATTCAGTGAATTATAATTTATCTGATATTATTGATATATTTAATTGGTTAAATTTTTGTTTGCTTCATGTCTGTTGCGGTGAGCTCATTTAAATTTTATATAAAATACATTTAAGAAAATAGTTTTTAAAATTAAGTTGGAATTTAATTTTTAAACAGTAAAAATAGATTAGGATTCAGACTTTTCTTAGTAAAAAAATTCTAAATTCGCACTGTATTTTATGTTTTAATATGTCAAGGGTAAGAGAATAAAAAGTATCAGAAGTTAGAATATGCATTTTTTGATTTATAAAATATTAAATTTTCGAAACAATTCCATTTAAAAGTAGGTGCAATATCATAGCGTTCACGAATAAATATGAAAATATTAAATTATTTCAATATGTATTTATTATAAGCATCCTTTTCTTCTAGTATAGGAATATTTATCGAACCAGTTTTAAATATATATATATAGATATATGAAAGAATATAAGTAAAATGGAAAGCGACAAATCACAAATTTCTATAAAGTAGTATGATATTTCGATATTTATCAAAGAAGAATAAAATATAGTAAAAATAAAAGAGACAAAGAGATAGTACAGAATTTCTGGAGTCGACAAGAAGTGAATGTCTACCTCATGGAGATATTTATTTTGCTATAAATTGTCTTATGCATTATAGCCGATAGCTTGAAATAAATATATTGAGAATAGAATTTGTATTATTTTCTGGATTATTTGGTATTGATAGATATTGATAAAATCCTTTGTCTAAAAAACTTGATAATTAAAACTATAATTATAATTATGTAAATATTCTTTGCATACAGTTTTGCTCATTTAAATAAAATACGTTTTTTTGTCTTTATTAAAATTGATATATTTTTTGCTGATTTTTTAAATAAAATATTGTTACACTAAAATAAAATTAAAGCGAAAATATTTATAGATTTTGATTTAACTTTGTGATAAAAATGGCAGCTGGTTAGATGTCGGTTTTATGTTAGTGCATATAGCAGCTAATATGATATATTTTAATGCATTTAAGTGTAGCCGGTATATTTTCTTATTTAAGGAACCATTTGGAAAATAAGTCTGTTTTTCAGAAAGTTAAATAAGTACACTTCTTTTAGAAAATGCTCTTGCATTCTATTTTTCCACGGTCTAAACTTAACATTAAACAGTGTTTCGCCATTATGCGAGACATTCTAAAACAACAAAGTAAACCTAAAGAATGATGCAAAAAAAGACATCGGATTCCAAAACTGATTAAAAAAATAATCTCAAAAAAATCTCATGAAAATTGCATTCCGATATTTTAATAAAATCATCCTTTTCAAATTCTCTTGAAAAGATGGCTTGCAGAATATACAAACGATATTGAAGACTACTTTGATTCCTTTCCACTGCAAACAATATACATAAAAAAAATTCAATTTAAAAGATTAGATGAAAACATTTTTGATGACTTTCCAAAACAAAACAGATGAACTATATAATAAGTTAATTTTTATATTAGAGGTTTAATCGAATTAGTACAGAGTAAAAATTCGTATCAAATTTTACATGAAAATTATCTAAACGAACATGTAGGTAGTTCCCAATTTCAATTAAATAAAAATAAATATTAAATAAAAAATTTCATTTTAGATATTCTGAAAATAAATGAAAAAATTCAGCGAATTCTGTTTTATCAGATTCTTTTATCCGAAATTCTTAAATAAATAGAACGTTAAATATAAATTATATTAGCTTACTCCAGCTATGGCATTAAGTGCAGCAAATTTTTACATGTATGGTACTGTAAACTTTTTACATGAATGGTATACTGTAAACTTTTTACAACGCCAGGAATTTACCAAATTGCTACTATTGGTAAATAAATAAGTTGTCATATTGTTGTTTTTTAATATCTAATCTTGCTTTTCTTCAGCACTGCTAAGGATGCTGACTGTTATCCAGATTATTTGAACATCCGGCAATCTCTGATTCTCTGGTCTGCCGGATATGAAAGTATTTATTGTATTATTTTTATGTTTCTTATTATATGTTATTCAAGTTTTTCAAAACAATAATTTTAAATAAACATTCCAAGATTTTTAAATAATAATTCGATTGATTGGTCTATTTTATGTGTATTTTTTATGGATAAAAAATTAATTTTAAAATATTGTATGCTTCATAAACAACTCAAATTAAGTCAGATCAGATTATTTAATGATTAAAATCTTCGGGATTAGTTAAAGATAAGAATATTATTATAATTAGGATTTAATAATATTAATTCTTTAAATTTATTTTAGACTTTATATATCTTCTCAGAGATTTCATATCTGAAATATTTCATTCTTTCCTAATTAAAAAATTTTATTCACGAATAACTGAAATAAAATTCTCTGCTACAAAACAAATAAATCATGTCTATATATTTATCAATTTACATAGATTGGTACTATTAATTATATGTAATTATTTGTGGAATTCGTTTAAATATTCATTTTATTATCGATTAAAGTTAAATTCAGAGAAAAAACTAATTATATATTTATTCAATTTGAAAAATTCATCATTTTGTACGAATTTCTGATTTGATCATTAAAAGTTATAGAATTTTGAAATTAAAATTAAAGAGCTTAATCGAAAACGATTTAGCCATCAGGGAAAACTCTTATGGCGACATCAGAGACAAATGCTGATCGATAAGCAATTGATTCCTGTCTGTCTCAACTTAAGTCATTAGAAGTATTCAGAATGCTCATCGTTACACAAGTAATTGTTTGTACTTTATGATGAAGTTTATCTTCTTAATCAATTTTTTTTTTATTTTTAGTTTCGGCGATATTAAACAAAAATCGAAAACCATACATAAAGAAAACTTGATCTATCTAGAAATTTTGCATTTATGTTGCATTTACGCGGAAATTATCGATCCGGAACATTACTAATGATAATAATGCATTCGGATTTACTTTTTTTAACAACTGATATATTAATGTAGCTTAACAATCAACAATTTTTGATTATAGTACAGTATATCCTTTCAAATTTTTAATAACAACAAAAAAACATAATACGTAAACTATACTTTTGCTGTTTCAAATTATTAAATGCTGTAAGAATTATTAAATAAATTTTTTTATTGTTAAAATCTATACTATTTTCTTGCAGAAAGTTCTCATAAGAGTTTAAATAGAAAATATTATCCTAAATTCTTTGAAACTGTGCTCATATTTGCTTCATATTAAACTCAATAAGTTTTGTTTTCGAATATCAGGGAAAAAAAATTAAGAAACTATCAATTCATTGAATATTTAAGCTGCTTTCAAAATAAATTAATTAAATTTTTAATCAATAATTCTGTACAAATTTAACTTTTCTTGTATTTATTCATAAACATAAATTTATTAGAAATAATATGAATTTAATAATAAAAGTAGATCTCTAAACGCATTTACATAATTAATAATTTATTTAAAGAAATTTTAATAATTTTAAGATTATAATTAGTATTCTTAAAATCTTTTTTTTTTAATTTATGCTAAAAAGATAGCCAAGTTTTTAGAGTTAAAAAATTTCATGTGAAGAAGTGATTCAATAGGTATCTATGTTATCATAAAGCAAAATATGTTTTCGAATCAGTTCTTTGATATTTCGTTGCTAGATTTATATCCTTGTTAATTAATTCTATTTTAACTACATTATTTGATTTAATCGATATTCATCAAACTATCTTTTATAAAAAAATTAAAAAAACAACTTATGCAATATTTATTGTACATTATAAATATATCATACAAATAATGATATTATGATTTTAAAATAAATAAAAAATAAGAAATTTAATGTTACAATTATTAAGTTTAATAATTTTATAAATATTTATTTTTTCATTGATTTCTTATTTGAATAATGTTATCATATATGATAAACAATAAATAATTCAGAAAGAATTAAAAAAAATTAAAAAAAATTATTGTAATGATAATTTAAAAAAAAATAATGATTTAATATCTTTCGAATGTTATAAATCATATTAATTCCTTAATTTTATTAATATATTTCTATGAGTATATTGTAACAGTGTTTTAAGAAAGATTTTAATAGATTCGATTAAATTTTATTACCGAAAACATTTTATGATGAATATTATTAAACTAGTATAAAAATTTTAAATTAGATTAACTGAAATAAGATATTTCAAAAGTTTTCCATTATAAATTTAAACAAAAAGTTACAATGTTATTGGTTATTGAAGATTCATTTCATAAGTTATGCTTGTCTGGTTTATACTGAAATACCAGAAAAACTATCAGAAATGACTTATCAAGTCTAGAAAGAATAAGTTTACACTTGAGAAGGATTGATGGGAATTCATTTTATATTCTACTCGTCATGTACTGAAAAAAAATAAATAAATGCATCCTTTTCTCCTTTTTTAGATGAATAATCAATGATGTGATACGTCTTCTTCACTTCTGACAATTTCTTTCAAGTTTTCTATGTTTTAATACCAATCTTGTTTTTCTTTTTTATTTTAGTATAATTTTTTAGAGAAAAATGTCTTAATTATTTCAATAGAAAAGTTTAAATTTTAAATAGAATGTAAAAACAAATTTATTAAAAGCTTTAAACTTGCATTTGCTCATTATTCTACAATTTAATTATTTTCGATTTAACAGTCTGATGGATGAGTTAGTATGCCTAGTTTTAGTTTCTTATTCGGTTCGTGATCGAATTTTCTAATCTAACTTCAAAAGTTTTGTTGTATTTTACAGAACTTGCCAAAATATTTTTTATTCTTTTATCAAGGCAATATTACATCTAACAATAGACCATTGCGTAATATATTAGATTATGTAGTAACAATGGTGATGTAACAAAGAAATTGATGCAAACGATAATTAAAATCCGAAATACAACACAGATATTTAAATATGTATTAAGTTGATCTACTCAATTCAAAATTTAAAACTTCTTCTTATAGAATAAAAAAAAGCATAAATAAGCGAAAATTTGGATCTGAAGAAGAAGACAATCTGAAGATTCAAGGAAACAGTTAATCATGCTTTTTCCTGTGGGAAATTTCGAAATGTTTCTCTTTCTTAAATTTATTTAAAAAGAAAATGAAGCCAAAGACAAAAAATCGAATGATTTTTCTTCTTCGTCTTTTAAAAACAAATTGGTGTATTCTAAATACATGCAATGAATATATTAACTTATATAAAACTGGTCTAAATTACATGTTTCATGATAGAATTATTTCTATATTCTTTCACAAATTCATGCGAAAGCATATAAAATATTTTTACACATTTTTTCACCAAATTAAACATTTTATTATATTTATTAAAAAAATAACGTTATGAGAAAATATAACATGCAAAGTTAATGGAGAAGTCTGCCATAAATATGTGAATCTGTTCAACAGAAAGTTTTCGAAACGAGTAAAGCTTCCAGAAAGAGATTAGAATCTCGTAAAAAAAAGTCATTCAATCTTTAGTAAGACGAAACCTCATTACAAACAGACTCTCGAAAGACTGAAGAATAAGAAGAATGCTTTAATTTCTTTCAAAAGAATGTATAGAAAGACGTAAAGAACTGCACGACAACTCACTCTATAAATTATAAGATTAGTTTTTAAACATTAAATGCTTCTGCTAAAATTTTAAGCATTTTGAAATCTTTTAATCAATACATGACAAATTTTCGTATAAAATATTTACTTTTGTATATATGAACTAACATGAGCACCTCTACATACATATTAACATATTATTGTTATTATTATTATATTGAAATTCAAATGCAAATCTAGGATATTATAAAATCTATTGTTTAAACAGTATAAATTCATTAAGATGTTGAAAATTTACAATCATCCTTAATTTTATTTATGTTTAAAATATTATAAATAGTATTTACATAGATTACATGCAGAATAATTAATGTCAAACGTTTGTAATAATGTTATACATGAAACTCGGATCAATGTAGAAATTCAAAATTGATTATAGATTACGAATAAATTATATTATATGTTATTAGGCAATTAAAATATTCAATAAATTACATTTTTTTAAACAAAATTAAATTATGAGCCCGAAAAATCGATGAAAAATAAATCACGTTACGCATTTATATTATTTTCTTTGTAAAATTATAATTATATAAAGTAATAAAATTTATAAGTACTCCTTTTGTTTATACAGTACTTGCAAAACTTTTGTGCGATGATGTCTACGGTATTTTGACATAAATTTGTTCATATTGTTAAATTATATACTTAAATTAAAAGAAAATAAATATTGGAGCAGTTCGGATAAACATGAAATGTAGAAAATCACTTCAGAAATGTATAATGTACTCAAAATTGATGATTAGTATTTCTTACTCGTCTGCTGATATACTTTTCCTCGACTTATTGTATATATTATTAATCTATTAATTAGTAAAGTTTCAATGACACGGCTATCAATTTCGGTTAATGTTATGGATCTACTGACAGGTATGCAACAGAATTCTATATGATAAGTTAAATGATTATTGAATGTGCCTTGTTACGTCATATATCAACGCAATCTAAATGATGATTTCATTTGAGTAAGTAGGTGATGTTTTGAAAATACTCGTGTTTTTTGTTTTTTTTTTTAATCTCTGTTTCTTTAAAAATTATTGCCATTAATAACTACAATGCTTAATTTTCAATCATTGACTAACCTATTAGCCTCATATGCCATCTCGTGAGTGGATTTTAAACTTTCTTTGATATCTTTTCATCTCATTCCTCTAAAATCGAACGTTTTATCGAATTAAATAAAATCCAATAAGTATTTGTAAATAAATTTAAAGGTATAAAATTTTAGCATAAATAAAAAAAAATATTCTTATTTTTCATGGATTTTTGAAAAAAAAAATCAATATTTTAAAAATGGTCCAAACTTCTGAAAGTATCTGCGATATAGATTTTGTAGAAGTTCTTTATTTTTTTCGCTTTTGAAGTTCGCTTACAGTGTTTTTCATTTTTTTTTATTCCGGATTTTTATGAAAGGATCTTTGTTTGATTTGAATTCTTAAAAAGAATTTTTTTCTCCTCGATTCGATCAGGATATTATTTAATTTTCGATTATTAGATAAAAATGTTCGTCAACGTTAATAAAATTATTGATTATTAATCAGAAATAATAATCTATGATCGGTAAAGGGGCTGAATATTTTTTCGTGGAATTTAATGATCATTTAAATAATTTTATTTTATTCAGATAACAAAATTACTCCTAGATATGGTGTATATGTAGTATAACTACAGTATAATAAAAAAATACTCAATCCATTCAGAAATTCTTCGCCAATCTGAGTAAAATTTATGTTATGAATGAGAGCAACAGCAGAAACGAAAGTAATTCAATTTTATAAGAAAGAGAATGAACAGAACTGATTAAGAGCCTTAATAGAGTTCCAAGAAGCATCCAAATGACCATCATTATTTGTAAACAAGAGGAATTCATAAATGGAGTTAGAACATTCTTTGCAAACAATTTATGTCAACGAAAAATAAAAAAATGTAATTAAGAATTTTTAAATATTAACATAATCGAACTTATATTTGAAAATATAATGATTGAATAAGATTAAAATTAATGAAATTTATAATTATTCAGGATAATTTAGATATAAATCAGCATAAAATTTCTCGATGTATGTATGTAATGTATGTAATATTATGTATGTTATGTATGTAATATATGTATGTATGTGATGTATGTAATATTAGCACGTCGTCGTAATATGCATGAAAGGACAACAGGGATATTGATAAGGTAATAGTCATCGTATGAGACCAAATTCTTATCAAGTATTAAAAATAGTGTCATTGGAGAAATGCAGATCACAAAATTGATTATGAAAGATCTGTATTTGATGGATTATATACAAAATAATTTTTAAAACTTTTTGAAGACCGAAAGCTATATTATAAATCATACGAATGCAGTTTTGATGCACTATACGAAAATATAAACTTGAATTAAGTATATTTATCATGTGGAGTAATATTTTTCATATATTATTCTCGATAGCATTTTAAGATATCTGCTTATAAGAGTTCTAAATGCAAATATGCTCTTTCTATGCAATTTAAAAATGTACTCTAGATATTTTTAATCTGCAGTAAGACAACACATAGAATAATATAAAAATATGTCACTGCCAATCTTATAAGATTACATATTTTATTTTTAAAATATCAAGATGCAAGGCCCGCTAGTAATGCATATATAATTTTTTATGGATGTATAATAATCGCTAATACTAATGGGATTATCGATCCAATGTTATTTTTAGACATAGAGAAATTTTCTACTATCTCATTTATCGAATATTATTATATTAGTAACATAATACGTATTAAATTATTTACTTTAATGATCCATCTTGTAATTATAAAGATGAAAGGAAGTCGTAATAATCATTTGATAGATTAATAATATTTTAATTTATTTATTTAGATATCAATCTATTGAATAAATCTTGTATGTTCAAATCGTAGACTGCATATAAAATATATAGCCTATATTGCATTCATAATAATATAAATAATAATAATTACATCTTGTTACAACTAATGAAAAATAAAAAATGCACCTAAATCAATATTTATTGAAGTAATTTAATAAAAATACTTGTAAATTCGCTGGATTATTGGATTATTTAAACATGCAGTACATGTTATAGTATTTTCAATGCAGTTTAAAAATATTATATTTACATATTTTTATGGGTTTAAAATTATTTAGGTTAATGTATGTAAAAGTGACAGTATAATTCTGATTTATATGCGATTAAAAAGTTATTTGTAAATAAACTATTGTCAAGAATACATGTTATTCCTACACTTTTATCAGATATTTTTCTTGAAGGATTCGAGTTAAACAAGATAAACTACTTTATGCTTTGTTAGCACAGGCTATACAAACAAATTGCGTTACACTCACAGCAAGTTTGTTTATTTACCTCGGTGATTGAAATCGTTTTGGGAATTTAGGAATCATCAGACTTTAATTAAATGAATATATTATCACACCTTTGTTAAAGGGATAAATTAATATTAATGTACATTATCAATTTATTAATAAATGCAATTTTTAATGTAAATCGTGTTAAAATTTTGTCAGAATTTTCTAAGGAATATTATAAATTGTTTCCCTAAAATTCTTTTCAAAGCTAAATATTTATAAAGATAAGATCGAATGAATTCTGACTGCAAGTTTTATTGCTTATAAGAATCTCTATGCACTGATGCCGAAAATCCTGCGATATGGACATCAAGTAGGAAAGAAAAACGGAATAATTTATTCGATATAACGTTTATCTGCTATTTAAAGACTAAATAAATAAAAATTTTAAGATCTATAAAAAAAATTTTAGATTTATGTTTTGGACATCGCAATAATTTATTTTAATTGGAGAAAAAATAATTTTCAGTTGAAGTTTATGATAAAACGCATTTTTATATTATTTAAATAGCAATGTGACTAAAAATTCTTGAAATATAACTACAGTATTATTATCATTATTATTCGTAAACATCCATTATAGAAATTGCACTAAGACTTACGTATCAATGAAAAAATAAAAAATTTATTCAATAAAATCAAACGTAAAAAATTTTTAAATATAGAAAATTATGATTTAAATTATTGATTATAATTATATTCACAGAGATGAGAATTTATTATTAAAAATATATATATACATATATATATATATTATGATTTAATAAGATAATTAATTAAAATAACAGGATAAATTTAAAACACTTGCAAACTATCTTAAATGAATATTATGAAATTATCTATTTTTTTAAATTTTAATTTATATAAATTAATTATTACCAGTCATCTTTACAAAAATAATTTTAATTTTAAAAAATATTACTTTTGTGTTTCTTCTATATCGAACCAGTTAATCAAATTCATATAATTTCCATTTTTGAAAGGGTTTAAAATAATGACGACGAAATTAATTATTCTTCTAGATGATATTTACCATTATACGTTAAAGTAATAATTATAATTAATTAAATTAATGCTAAAAAGTTCAATAAACCAATTTTTCAGTAAATAAAACGACAACAGATACACATACACACACATTATAAAATAAGACAATTAATTCCATTAATTTTTTTTTAATTTTCATAATAATCTTTCTTTTAAAGAAATTTATTTTATTTTTTCTCTTCAATCTTGGTATTGTTGCCAAAAGTAATATTTTAATTAAATTAAATTTTGGAACAACCCGTCCTTTTAACTAGATCAATATTTCTTGAAAATCGTTTATCATAATATTAGATCTATGTTTATGTGTTATACAAATTTCTATAGGAATTTTAGACGTTTTCGGTAGTATTATCCACATTTCGATAATTAAAATATATACATGTGCATGTTACACATAAATTATGTCCACAGTTTTCATCAATTGTACAGATTGCATTAATCTTTTTTTTTTTTTTCGATTATTCAGACAAAAATGTAAATTCTATATATATTTTTATAACAGTATCGAAATTCTTTTAGATTTAACAAAAAAAAAGTCTACTTCCTTCTTTTATTTCTGATATAGGCCATGCAGATATTAATAATTTCACTAATGTCTACATCACGTTTTTTGATTAATGTTGATGAAATTCGTGCATATATCTTTGATATAAAATTAATTATATTCACGACATTTTAAAATTAAAAATAATTAAAAGAAAAACGTTTGATAATTTCGATAATAACGGTAATTTTATAAATCTTGGAACATTTTCTCGAGTTTATAATTTATTCTAATAAATTAAAACGATTAAATTGAACACTTTAAGTGAGTTTTTCCTGCTAACTCCTCTCCATACGGAAAAGAGTGAATTACAGGCGCTGCATTACAATGATATCGATCAAACCATAACAGTCGTATTTGTATAACACAAGTTTATCTAAATTCTTATATTTAATAAGTCATTGATGCAATAGCGTTAATCGATACAATGTATAAATCTGCAATAATACAAAGAATCGCTCAATAAGTACAGATATTAGGCTATTCCGATGAAGAATGTTCGATGTGTATATATTATTGGAATTTTATTTGTCATGTTTATATATATATTTATATATACATTATTACGAAGAATCACAATTATTAAGAATTTTAATAAAATATTTAATGCAAAACAGAAGTTATTCTATGGTAGTTCGTTCCTTTACTGGTATTAATTCTGGCTTTCTGCCAATGTTTTTTGTAATGCTATGACGTGCTTTGCCCGCAGTATCTTCAACTTTATTGACTTATGGACATTACATTTAAAAATGTTGTCTGAAATAATGTATAATAGCGAAAGTAATACGAATTTAAAACATAAAATTTTAACATTTTTTGTTTCGAAATTTAATTTCCTTTTTTTTTTTTTTCTTTTAGGAATTGTTTTAAGGGCAATTGTATCTTTTACTAAGATCATCTGGACTATTTTAGAATTTCCCGCTTTAAATTGTTAGCCATTATCGTAAAACTATTTCATAGCCAGATTTAATGAGTGACAAACAGGTGTGGCCAATTCCCGGAACTGACAAGCAAACAGTTCAAGTGATGAACGACGAGTGACGCCCATGCTTCCGGAATGTGAGGTCTCTTCAAATATATATTATTACTTAGAAATCAAGATTCACTTTCTACTGCGTAACGTTAATTGCTAAACTCGTCTCTGGAGATTTTTCTCATCATATTTTTTAAATTTTCCAGAAAAGCCAGTAAATATGAATTTATTTTAACCGATTTATCAAACAAAATTTGTATTCTGCTTTCGAACTAAAGTATTGATAACTTTAATGTTAGTAATGAATATTGGATTAACATAAACTATTAATTTTGAATTAAGCATGAAAAATAACTTTATAATTATAATTCTTTTCTGGAAATATTTAAATAATTTCCAAGAATGATTTTGATATATAGTTTAGCATCATTTATTAATGTAATAATTCAAAATTTAACATTTTTTACCATTTTCTTGAAACTTCTTCCTTGCAGAAAATTCTCGTGCATGATTGATGTATCCATTTGCACCTTGTATCAGTAATTTAATATATTTCAATAATTAAAATATAAGGACCCCTTAATCGGTTTTCATCTGCAATACATCACATTATAAAGGAAACAATTCACAATAAAATAAACTAGGATAATTAATACTTTACGTAGATCGTGATTTTTACAATAAATTTTTTCGATCAATATTTAAGGTTAAATTATAATAAACGGAAAATGATTATTAAATCAAAAAATATTTTCCATCTCATGTATCATAAAACTTATATATTTACAAAATTATATATTTATTATAAATACGCTCATCCATCAAGTCGAATTTTAACGATGATTAAAATTTCTGTAGAAAACGTTTGTGGAAATTTCTTTAAATCTCGGAAATATTAAACGATATAAATTTCAGACAATTGAAGCTAATCGATACTAAATTATTTCCTGGTATACATCAGTTAATGATTCTAGAAAATGATTATCTTGCTTCTAAGCCACTTTAGAAGTGCATTCTCCAAATATGTAATGCACAGAGAGGGTAAATTTATGTTTGCATTGGAGACAAAACAGAAAAGATAATAAGAGTTAAATATGATAAGAAAGAAAGGTATACTGTTTTAATTCATAATACACGAATGAAATGTTTTAAAAATATATAAATTTTGTTCGGAAAAAAAGAAACGGTGAGAATTCTGGACTGCGGATACGCGACAGATGTCCGTATTTTAAAGAGCCCGAGGTGGACAAGACGTCATAATGTTCAATGTTTGTTTCTGATATACGACATCGGCGTGAGATATCCAGTCTTTCTTACATACAGTTCTAGTTGAGAGGTCGACCACACGGTTTGGTTAGGACAGATTGCAATCGATCGTAGCTGGTGGCGACACACTGTAGAGGAATCTCTCTTTCTCTCTCTCTCTCTATGACACTGCCATTTCTCGTTTCTTGTTCCTTAAGCAGAATAAATAGACCACTTTGATAAAAAAGAAAAAAAAGAACATGTGAGAGATTCGACATTTTCATTAACTATAATAAAAAACAAAAATGTTACTACAAATTAATCATTATTTAAAATTATTTTGTCATCTATAAATTAAAATTTTGCTGGTCTGAAAAGCTTTAATATGATGTTCGTATAATTTTCTTTATATGTAAATTATATTTGAATACATATATGCAGAAGTAATGATTCACAAAACATTTTATTTCCATTTATTTGGTTTAAAATGAATATTGCACACAAAAACCATTAACAGAAACATATCAGAATTTTTTCTTTTTATGATCCATTGTTTCATGTTATTCACCCGTGCTTATCGAAATAACTAGTCGATGGTAGATAAGAAATGGTGATGATTGAAATCTTTGAGAATCATCAACTTACTCCAGAATAGAAGTGACTGACGCATCTTATTGAAAAAGCTATTTGTTTTCAGCTTGAATCTTCACAGATCAATATCTGCTATCTGACTGAATTTTGTTTAGGTAAGATAGATGCGATAAGGGTTTTAAAATTTAGTTTGATAAAGTATTTAATTTTATTTTTTTCCTCCCGTATTAAATGAAATTTTGCGAAAATTTTCTTTTTATAGAATTTTCCATTAAAAACTTTTAATTATGTGTTCGTTTTCGATCTATACAAAATTAATCCAAAAATATCAGTTAATGTATTATGTTTAGCTTTATATTCAGCATACTGCCATTAACAAAATTTACAAAAATATTTATATGAAATTCTATTTGCAGAAAAAAAAAACATTTATTATTGTTTCTATCTATGTTTTTACTTTAAACTTTACGGGGTAATTTATTTTAAAAATAGCGACGAAATGCTATTTTATTGAGAAAAAATTTAATTCTGTTTAAAAAACATTAAATACGTTTGAACAAAAATCTAATAATATCGTAATTTAATTTCTATAAAAAAAGAAAGAAATTTGTCATAAAATATCGATTTTGTTAATTTAAATGTAAACACAAAATATCTTTTAGTAAAAGGAAAATAAAAATTCCTTTAATGTTTCACAGGAAAAAAAATATCTAAAAATATAAAAAAATTAGCCTTAATATTTATTAAATAACCAGAAATAAAACGTCCACATAATTTATTACAAATTTAGTAATATGTTGCAATGTAAGAACAGAAAGATACTATTCAAAAGAACTTTGGTTAAATATATTTCTTCTCAAGAACAATGTCAAATTACGGAAATATCAGTTCTAATGTTATTAGAATTATAATTCGTTCTAAGAATTCCGCATTTACATTTCTACAGTCATATTTGTGAATAGCTTTCATCGAATTTTCTAAAAATATAATGGATTTACTTCTTTTTCTTTAAATCCTCTCTTTTCCTCTCAGTGAGCATTAAGAAGAAGATCAATGTATTTATTATGATCTGATGGGCTAAGAGGTTGTCTTTAACAATTTTCGAGCGGTTGTAACCGCGATATCTATTTTTTTAAATTAGTATCACGCATTAAATCTTGATTACTGTTAGATTTATTTATTACTATACAGTTTTTCTACTCTATAAAATCAATTTTTACGTTTAAAAAACACCGTAAATTAATGCCTGAAGAATTTCGTATAATTTATAATTTTCGTATATTTTGTTTGTGTTTTATTTCAGAAATGGTACGAAGAGGAATAGAAAACTCTGACCCTTTACTAAATCGAAGAAACTATTTCTCAGCCACAGTTCTTACGATCTGTACAGTTTATCGATGGCAGAGCCGAATAAAGTGCCAATCAATATCGACCCTTGACAAACCACGCATGCCTAGAAAGAAATCGAAAAGCAAGACGAGAAGTAAACTCAAGGGAATGTCAAAGAATCTGGAGAGGCTGGAACCGAATAAGAAAACATTCTTTCTTGAATTTAGACAGACAAAAAGGCGTTAAGTGAGTTAAGTTTGCAACACTGACTTTCCAGCATCATTGAAGTTTGTTTAAAGATTCGTGTTGAAGCACCTGAGAAAGAAGGTAAAAAAAAGAAGAGGAAGAATGAAAAGAAAAGAACAAATTTCCTAAACTGTAAACTTTTATTAAACCGGATCAAATTTCGCACTTTCGCACTTTAAATGGATTATTAAACCTCGCAGGCCTACACGTGGATTCAGACATGTACACTAAATTATATTAAAACTTTCTAAGCTGCGATTTTAATTTAAATAATAAATTATCATAATTAATTAATTAATTTACGTCTAGAATTATATTATAATTTTATCTAATCCTTCTTTTACATATTGATCTTAAAAAGTATGATATACCAACAAGCTTTCATTAAACTTTATCGATTAGAAAATTGATTTACCGCTTGTACAATTTTAATATTTGATGTTCCATCGCAGATTTTATCGAAGCTAATAATGAAATTTTTGAAAATATTATTATGTAATAATCTTTTAATCCAGTTTCCCAACATACAATTTTATAAATTTATTAATTTTTCTTCCACCGAAACTCTTTCGCCTTACTGTATATCACATTTTACGTGATTCCATTGAGTCGTATATGAGATTTAATAAAAATTTACAGATGTTTGAAGATAAATAACGCGATTTTATTTATTTTAATGGTTAAAATATTAATTCCGGTCACTTTAAGAGAAAATTTGGATAGCAAACGTGTATCTTATTATGGAACCTAGAAACGTATCCAAGAACTTTTATGATATATTCAAAACTCTGTAGATATAAATATTTGTTTGATTTTTAAAATGTATAATTTATGTTTAACATGTCGTGCACTCTTCTTGTACGACCTTGAGTTATAAAGGAAACAGAAACCGTTGCTATCTGCTTAAGAATGCAAATTTAATAAAAGAGCGTGTTTGTTCAATGAATTCGAAGTCTCTTAGAGAGAAATTTCTTTCTCATTCGGCTACTGATAAGTGCAGTAAATCAATTGTTCAAACCTATCATCACGAACTGCTGTAATGGTAAAAATATATATATATATTTAAAATTCCCTATATATCATTCAATATGCATTTTCGTTCCACAACATAATAAATGTAATTATTCTTTATTAAATTTTAAACAAGGCTGAAAATTCATCACGATAAACTTTGCTTAATTTAATTCTTCAGAAAATAATTTTGTTATATAATAACAAAAAAAAAAATCTGTCGATGATAACAAGTCGATCATTGTGCTGCATATTAACTCAGAATATATTGTTAAAATTCTAGAACAGAATGTAAATTTCTCCAACTTTTTTGAAAAAATGCATTGCAAACAATGTATAACTGTATTTATAGCAATTTAAACTTATATAGAGCCAAACAAAATAGAAAATATTTACATAAAATTGCTTAATTATGGTCGAATAAAACTTAAAGTCGAGTTAGAAAAATATTTACTTATTCACTAATTAAAAAGTTTGCATAATTTCTAAAATTTTATATAAAAATTAAGTTAAAAAAAGAAGGAAAGGAGGAGGTTTTTCTTCCCCTTATCATGTTTGGCTAAAATTTTAAACATTCTGCTATCATTTATCAAAATAAATACTCAATTTACTTCATAAATATTCGAAAATTATTTTTTAGTAAAAATTTTGTTCGTGATAATAATCTAAGGATGAATTTTATGTATTTTTTAAAATGAAGAAACATGTAAATTGTATTGCAGTAGAAAGAAGGATTAAATCATACAGAAATAAACCAAAGAAGCTATGTAAATGTGAAATAATCATTAATAAATATATTCAAAAAACTAACAAGAATTCATTATTGTTGTAAATTCTATAAACTTTTTACAAGAAATTCTCTTGATGTTATTATTCATGCTTGGTTTGATTTTATTAATGTAATTTATAACTCGAACCTATCTAGATAAATTTGTATAATAGGAAAACATGTCGGTTCTTTCAATAATATGAAAGATATGGCAGAATGTCTTCATTAAAGATTCCGTACGCAATTTTCTGCCGATATTTCTTCTTCTTTTTTATCTTTAGATTATCCATGGGAATCCTACTGCAAAACCAATTCATTAAAACAGAATTCAACTACCGACCATGGAGTAAGTAGAGTAGTAGCAGGACGCAATCAAAGTTAATGTTTGTCAAAAGGCAAATAATTGAAACACACCACACATATATTTTTTTTCGTCGTCGTAATAAATTAGCAAAATTTTCGGTAGTATAAAAACAATTAATTATAAAACCGGTTTAAATGAGAAAAATTTCTGTAACTGCCACTACATTTCATCACCGTCGATGTGCCGTATCCCTCGAGAATCCAATCTAACATTTGACGGAAATAGAAAAGCAACGACCAATCGCGTATCCGAACTGAAAATTACGTCAAAGCAGTTAACTACGTCATTTATAAATCGTAATAGTGTGAAAATTTCTATACTTTTTTTTTGTTTTTCGTTTTGCTATTAACCGAATTGTGGACCGGGTTGATCTTCGATATTTATTAAAATAACGTATAGAAGACTATTTCGAGTATCGCTGTATATAGAGAGATAGCAGTGATTGAAATCGCGCAGCATTACGTCGATGGTTCTTCCATAGTAGTCCTTGCCGGTACGAACCAATGCAGCAGGTGCTCGGTAGGAATGCGCAGTGTTGTTATCGATTATTTCTGGGTTCGCGAGTAAACGGACAAAACAGGCTGACGCGCCTGGTTGCGAGATTGGAGTTCAGTTCAGCAAGTTAGACGACAGAGGAAGGATCGATTCTGTTTCGGGCGAAGGGATATTGGTCGCCCCCCGTCAGATCACACCGATCTGGCGACATTGTGAAGGTCTAGAGTGTACCTTAGCCCGTCCCTGTCACCCGGACAGCCGTGCCGGACGAAGATCAGGTGACAGTAGAGAGTGAAGACGGAGGATAGCTATCGTACAGCCTCCTCCTCTCTCGCTCTCTCACAGCCATACACACACTCTCTCTCTCTCTCTCTCAA
>WUQG02005333.1:0-12139 GCA_011317285.2 Androctonus mauritanicus | reverse complement strand
TCAATTTCCTGTGCTAAAATAGACGATTGATTGATAAATGTGGTAAAGCTTTCGTCATTTCTTTTCGAAATTAAATACGTTTTTAAATTTCTTAATGCTTCGACACATTCTGCTAAATCTATATTGGACTGCTGCAACATTTTTGAAACAATATTTATTCTTTCTAGCAAATCATGCCAAATTATTACTGAACTTATAAATTTATATAAACAAATTTTTTCCGCTAAAGATTTAGCTTTTAGTCTAGCTGCTACACGATCTTTTGCTTTTTGGGAAAGTTGATTCAGCGAACGAGTATATTTTTAAGATCTGTTTGCAATGGTCGCAATGCATTGATTCGACTTTCCCAGCGAGCATCGCTTAACGGCTTTAAAGAAAAGTTTGTATTGTTTTCTTTAAAATATCCCATTTGTTTGTTGAAGCTGAAAAAAAATTGTATAATTCTTGAATAATATCAAAAAAATTTGCCATCTCTCCACTCGATTTAGCAGCGTCGTTTAGGGCCTACTACTAAAATCAAAGAATGTGTCGCGCAGGGTACAAAAAAATGCCTTAGGAATAACATCTAATAGTCTTTTTTTGCAGACCTATATTTTTTCCGCGCATGCTGGCGCCATTATCGTACCGTTGGCCCCGAATATTTTGAACAGGTAGATTTAAACTAGAAAGTACATCGTCTAATAAAATATTGAATAGAACTTCTCCTGTAGTATCCTCAATCGGATAAAATCCTACAAAATATTCGTTTAAATAGCTGATTTGCCATCTGACATGTTTACACATCACATTATGAAAGTAATTTGTTCGGTGTGGCTAATATCCGGTGTACAGTCTAATATAACAGAAAAATATTTGGACTTCTGTATTATTTTCATAATCTGTTTTTAGTAGAATCAGCTAAAAGTGCAATAATTTCATTTTGAAAATGTTGATCTAAATAATGGGGCATGCGAGTATTTTTATCCTTAGATTTTTGGACGTTATTTATGTGTTCAAATAAAAGAGGATCGAATTTGGCTATCATTTACACCGCTTTTAAAAAGTTTCCATTGTTTTTTCGTATAGACTTGAACCAAGAACTGGCTCTGAACTTAGCTTTCAGAGGCAGTAGTGCCTCTGAAAGCTAAGTTCTGGCTAGCCAAAAATTGCACAATAGCAATCATTCGTTCGATAATTGCTCTCCAGTGTTTCTTTTCCGACGAAAAGAAGTTTTGTTCTCCTCTATCTATTGTGCTATTGTTGCTTAGGCGTGTTTTCAGCTGCCAATAAGTTTTAACACATTTCATATGTTTTGCACTATTCTCGTGTCTAGAAAAATAATCAGAGCAATGACGCCAGTCCTTATAACCAAGATTAATAAGCTGAATATTTTCTCCTCCGGACCCTCCGAATAATTTACGTGGAAAACAAAAGGCGACATCTAATGAAACAGAATATAAAAGCCAAGTTCGTTTAACTTTTTTGCCATTATTCAATACCTTGTAAAAATACGAATAACTGAATCGTCTACCAGTTTCACTAGTAGGAAATTTAAAACTTTCACTTACAGACACAAATTCCGTCTCAATTAAAAGTTCAATAGTTCTAGAAGTTAAATTGGAAGGCCAAGTTCCAGCATCACTGACGGTAAAACCGAAGGTTGTGTTTTCTCTGGATGTTCTAGGATGAAACTCTGCAAGATCAGATTCTGCCATGTCTACATTCTCAAAACCCACGGTCTCATCCGGCGAAAAAATTACGTTATCAGGCGTAAAAAGTTACGTTTGGGGCGGTGAATCCAAATTGTCTTCTGTTGCTTCTATTTCTGCATTGTTGTCGTTGTGACCATCTTTGCATCTGGTCAAATTAGTAGAGTTAGAGCTTATATTGAATCCATCAATGAGAATAAGACATTCTACTTTTATTTTTTTATAAATCGTTCAAGAGACCCGTGAAGTTTCTTTTTTTTCAGCTTCCTTCTTCTTTCTTTCTTTTCTATAAAAAGCGCACTATGCCTCTTGGTTTTTCTTTCACTTTGTGACATTTTTCTAACCCTATAGATAAGTAATATTTTAATTTTTTTTTTTTTGTACTGATTCTCGCCCACTGTCAGTACGACAAGGCTGAAATAAAGCCGTGAAAATTCAATCAGTTATTTCTCGGGAAATCGAACTGATATTTAAATTTTTCTTACTTTCTGTGTTGTTCATTTTTAAAAAATAATTTTATGTATTAGGGTGAGTACAAAAAAATGCCGAATGTATTATGTATTTTTTAATGGCATTAATGCAGCTCATAATTTTATCTCCATTTGTTAAGTTCTACATAAAATTCTGATCGTATTTCATATAGCTAATCCCTATTGATAGTTTTAATTAATTTTGAATGAAAAACAATAAGTTTAAAAATTCGGGTCTTATGAAATTATGGATTCAAAATTAAGTTTTCATTGATATCATCTTTATCAGTCAACCAGTATAATATGGTATCTAGTTAATTAATTAATACTTACTTTATTTCTATCTCTATCAGTAGTCCCACTTCACACCTATCGCTAATCAACCAGGAATTCACTTTCTTTCTATTTAAGAATCAAATATTTTAACACATATTTTTTCTTTCTGCCATGCTTCACGTTTGTGCTATTTAATAGCATAAACGTGTTTTTTTTTTTTTGGCATTCTAGACGCAGTAAGCATTGTTTTAGTTATAAAGGCGCTTGAGAAATTCCAGAATATCCTACAAATCTCTCGATTACGTCTAGTGTGACTGGAAGTCTTTGCTTTCTTTTAAAATAAACAAAATAAAGATACGAATCAAAGAAACCGAATATTTCCCTTTTATTCACTCCCGATAGCAGAGTTTTTATTCTTTGCCAATAGAACGTGCTGATGATATCGCAGTAGCAGATGATTAGGCCTACTATGCGCATGCAGGCCGGTTAAGGGTTAGAGTATTGTTTACTCATTGTTACATTTAGGTCAGGTCTTTATTTTTCCTATGAAAAATAAAGACCTGAGCTAAATGGAAGATAAACATTTTGCCGCCCTTAAATTTGGCTGCCCACGTGCTGTGCACCACCTTGCCTCCCCCGCTAGGATCGGCTCTGGTTATGTGAACTGGTCTTTTGTACACTCTTGGCACTTCCTTGAAACAATTCAATAGTTATATCTTCTTGGGTACTGCTTTTTTTGGTAATTGAAGATTGTTAGTCAATTATATTTCCAACATCAGGAAACAGTTTCTTCCCATTCAAACTCTGTATTTTATTTTCCATAATTTAACCACTTGATCTTTCATTCCACCTAAACTTCAGTCTCTCCTTGATTTCTTAGATTTTCTTTAGCCCACATCTGTGGGATAACATTTGTCAGATTGAGGCCATAATACCTTGAATGTTTTGGATCCGATGAAGGAATCTAGCTCCTAATCAAGAGATTTTTCCATCCAAGAGAATTGTTTCCTTGTAAGTACTTGTTGATCAGTTGGAACATATTTGATACTTGGTTTCATTTTGATAACACAGTTTTGAATTTCTTCCTATTGTCTTCACATATGATGCTTTCTTATTTAGTCTAATTGCTTTTCAGTCCTCCTATTCTTTTTTTTTTTATAAAATACATTTTTTCCAAGTGACTTTTCTTTTTTACAAAAACAACAGATTGTTTTCTCTGAGACATTCTGATGATCAGTGATATTTTTTTTTTCCACAACAAAAATAATTATTTTATTTTTCTTGTTTGCTTCTTAAATTTCATTGATTACATAAAAACATCTAAATGTGTTGTCATCATACAGAAAGAAATAAAAATATTTTGATTCAATAGTACAATTATTATTGTAAATTTATATAATATATGTAAATGTTGAATTAAAATAAAATTTAAAGTATAAAAAAAAAATCATTCCAAAATCCATTCAATAAACAAATTTAATGATTACTATTACCAATTGAAATACACTGCTCCATTTTTTAAAAAACATTGAAAATAACAAAAAGCATTAACTTATATAAAGTTTTTAAAGTAATTTTCAGTACATAAATATTTTTAGAAGAAATAATGAAATGAAATTAAATAATAGATATCGTTTAAAATATTTTAATTTTTGTTATAATTAACTTTAAAATAAATCATTTTATAATAGTTATTTTACTGTATACAGTAAAAATTCAAAAATCTAGATAACTCAAGAATTCAAATTTTTTGAAAACTCAAATTTTCAGGCTTGTATGTATGAACATGCATATCTATCAACAAGCAATGCAGCAGATGTAACGGAAGTTGCTGAAATGAATGACTGAATCATCAAAATTTGCCTATTCATCTCGCTATTCTTCCTTAAATGTGAATTTTAAAAGTGCTGTCCAAAAATCAGATAGATTAAATCCCTGAGCAATGTGGACTTTCAGACTTTTATTGCATTAATAATATAAAAAACTTTAGCCTGCATGCTACTCTGAGTTTTTAATAGTTTTATCTAATCAACAAAGCATTTGATAAATTATTTATATAATTTGTTATAAAATAATACAACTTTATCTTAAAGCTATATATAAAATTGTGAAAAATGATATTAAGTATGAAAATAAATAAACACAACACTATTTAGCAGTAGAAATGGTTTTAATATTTGTAATCAGAAATGTTTTCAACTAGAAACTTAGTCAACATCAGCAGAAATATACAAATTAACAGAATGTTACAAAAATACAAAATAGAATAACATATTAGAATGAATAGAGAATTTTAAATAAATTTAGTGCATGAGATAAAGTGTGCAAGGCAAGAAAGATAAGCAGTTATTTTAATGCTCATCTTACTTGCCTTGTGCACTTTACCATGTACACTAATTTTTTTTTTTTTCAAATTCTCTATTCATTCTAATATGTTATTGTATTTTTGTAACATTCTGTTAATTTGTATATTTCTGCTTATGTTGACTAAGTTTTTAGTCCAAAACATTTCAGATTATGAATATTAAAATCATTTCTACTGCTAAATAGTGCTATGTTTATTTATTTTCATTTTGACTGGAAAGAAGCAGTATAATATCTATTTAAGCCTGTTTTTGATATTAGGTATATTATTTTTTCTACATCTAATAGTTTATAGAAATTATAAATAACATAAAAAAAGTGAATGTTTTTCAGAATTATTGTTTTTTTACATGAATAAATTTATACATATTCAGTTATTGATAATAGGTTACATTCTGTGAGAATGAAAAAAATAAAAATATTATTGGATGAAAAAATAACTTAAAATTTTGTAGCAGATGACAGAGTGACTGCTATGAACCCTATAATACTATATTATATAACTATGTATGTGGATTGAAATGCTGTATTTATGAATGGTTTAGCATTCATTTATTGCAATTAATGCTCATATTTTAGATTTTATTTATACTTCATGTTTGATAACAGAATCCATAAACCTTGGGAACTCATAAATTGAGAATTACTAATACATTTCTAGGCTTCTTATTAATCTGTTTCACAAAAATTAAAATTTTCTACACTAAAATTGTGAACAAAGATTTATATATGATAATTATTTTTACAACATTTTATTTTAGTATTTAAATAACATCCTTGCTTTTATATCTAAATTTTAAACAGTGACAAAAAAAAAGCATATTAAATATTCATTGTAGTGAAGTCATGAGATATATTAAAATATCAAAATCCCCTCTATGGATTTTTGCTAACAGTTTTGCAGCATATGAAGAAAAGTTATCTAGTGGTTTTGTAGGAATATTATATATAATTATTCAATGATAATTCATGTTGATATGTTAGAAATACTGTTTTTTATAGGATATGAATTTCCATCTGTTTTGATGTTAGTTTAAATTTGTTATTGGAATGCAATAGCTATATTCTGAAGTTGAAAGGCTACTAATAAATTAAAAGTTATTATTAGTAAATTAAAAGTTATTATTAATTTCTATGGATATAAAAAAATAATAAAATAGAGTTTTTAACATTATAGAAATCACTATTAATGCTTTCTCATTCTTAATTATGTTGTTATGATAATTATTGAATTTATTAGGTTTAAGTAAAATAAAAATTATGCAGTTTAAAGTGCTATTTTTGTTTTGTCATCTCTACATAGTTATCTAGATTTGTTTATAACTACCAGTAGATCTGTCCACAGTTATCTCTTTTTATTGCTTTGACTTATGATTTTAAATAATAATAATTTAATCCAAAAATAATGAAAATTGATTTGAAAATAAAAAAACTTTATGCATGCTTAATATACAAATCTTCGTGAGTTATATTTTCTGAATTTCAGTCTCAAATTAATTACAATAGAGACCAGTAAGTTCTCTGTTGTTGTTAATTTGAGACTGAAATAACACTGTTAATTTAATATTTTTTATCTATAAATATTAAATTGTAAGTACTCATCATACAAACTGAAATATATAATATCATAATGATATACCTTGGTTTGTATGCATTATATGTACCCTGTTAAAACATAATAATAATTCTAAAAAATTCTTTATACAAAAATATAAGCATTATTATATATTAAAATATTAAACATTATATATATTAAATAATATTTCATATCATGGAAATCATCTTCAGCAGTATCAATAGAATTACAGAGAATATATTTGCTTGAAATAATCAGTTATAAAAGAGATAAAACATAGATATATAAAGATTAATTATTCTGAAAAGTGTAATGATAAATTAGACTGAAATTAATTTATCATCACATTATTAGAATATAGATATAACAATGTTTTGCTAAAGTTTGAAAGTGTGAAAGTGTGTAATGTTTTGATACATTTATAATCACATCAAATGATGCATTTAATATAAAAGTTTTATCTTTTTCCATGAAATGATTAACAAATATAAAAACATATATAACAAGTAGGTATTAAAAAATAATGCTAATTTTCATTATATAATAAAATCTTAATTTAGGGAACTAAAAGGTAAAGTAGAGTAGATCTTTGTTTAACATTGGAATAATGTTCCTGATAATTGCAACTTTGAAACTAAAATCGTCATTGATTTGTTGCTATAAGTCAGGATAATCTTCCTATATTCTAGCATTAGAAGATTTAACCACTTGAGTGCCACCTATTTTTTGAAATTAAATCTAATTAATATGCAAAAGAAATATGAAAATTAAAATTGTGAAATGTCACTTAATTTTCATCAAAATGTTTTGAAATCTTCAGTATTTATTGCATTTTTTACTCTCTATAAATTTAAGCACTTTTTGGAATTTGATTTTTTTCATAACTTGAAAAAAATCAAATTCCAAAAACCTTAGTACAATATCTTATATAGGGTATACCTCATTATTGTAGCAGTTACATTCCAGACCACTGCTATAAAGTGAATCACAGCCTATTTTTTCATTTGCTAATGCTTACAAAAGCCTAAAAATATATTTATACTATTATTCATGAAATGCACAATAGCACTAAACCTACAAAATTTGGTCTTATGGCTGTTTTAAAACATTTGTTTATAACCTTGGAGGATCCAGGATTGATTCTGAGTCTCACAATTTCAGTTTTTCAAGATAACTCCAGACTCAGCTTGTCTATGTATTAATTTGTTTCAAATACCTATTCTAAGTATTATTTTGCAGATAATTTTCATTTTGAGACAATAAGATAAAAACATGGAATATGACTGAGAAGTCCTGTATTAGTGAAGTGCCATAGAGCAAGGTATGACTGTATAAATTTTCCAAGAAGTGTATACCTAATTCAGTTCTAGGTCTTATGAAATGCTTCCATCTGGCCACTCATGCTGAATGCCCTGTGTGCTTTATAGTGTAATTAATATATTGTTCATAGAAAATATCTTATACTTGATTTGGTACTCATAAAATATTATTACTAGTAATTTGTTTTCTATAACTATTAAAAGTTTCCAACTTCATTTTCTTTCCATTATAAAGGAAAATGCAAGAAAATATGACTATTTCATTTCATTGTCTTGAAATCCTTAATTTTTTTGATTAATTAATATAATTTTATTAATGACATAATAGTGAAATGATGTTAATTAAGGCAACATTGAACCAAGGACCTACTGTATTATCTACTAATGATGAGTATCTGTTAAATTCATAATACATATAAAATTATTATTTATATTAAGAATATTTAAATTTAAACTTTTAATGACAAATATTTCAATAATTTTTCCTCATTTCAAACAAATAAGAAAGTATTGTACCATATTTCATCAAGAATAGAATATTTTTCTAGATCTCAGTTTCTTTTTTAAAAGCCTTGATAACTCTTTTGATCAGTCATCAAAGCTTATCTATGCTTTGTTTGATAACACCTTAGCACTTAATTTGATCTTAGACCAAGCATCTAACAATTCTATACGTTTCAGACATCTTAGTTAAAATAGTAAATAATTGCTTTGATTTTGCAGTCTATATAAAGCTGGCTTATTCCCCAATTATGATTGATTCCTGTTTAGTCCCAGGATCCATTGAATTTTAAGAAAGCAATGCTTAGAGTGCTTCTAGCAAGAGTTTTTATTCATTGTACTATAGATTGCACTAAAAGTTGCAAGTACAGTATTATACTTAAATATGCTATATTATATGGTTATATAAAAAACTTTGTTAAAAACTATATAATGACTTCCTGCATAAAAATGCTACTCTGGACTTACTCCACCAAAGCACTTTTATTCTGCAACTTCCCAAGCACATCAACTATGAAGTTAATGACTCCTCTAAATTTTATTAAAAGAAAATTAAGAAAAGATGTTAATGCCCTCCTCCCATATTCAAGGCAAAAAAATATTTATCACTTATTAGGAATGATAAAGATATTCTGCTGGTAAGTTCCTGTAAAGGTGTATATTGTATACCAACCTTTAACAAAGATTATAGTAGGAAGTGTACATATAGATTACATATGCTTTGAAGAGTACATATGCTGCCTATGTATTCTTCAAAGATTATAGATTAAAGAGTACATAGACAGCATGCTGAGATTTATAGAGGCTAGATTGGAAAATATAAGAGAGACCTAGCTGATGCTAATTTTAATACAACTCTGACCAAAGCATTCTTTGAATCCATATTAGATGTTCACTGGAATGAAGTGAAGTTACTCACAGATGTTTAATATAGTGAAGAGATTAGATTAGCAGAAACATTTTAGATTATAAAACATGCTAAAAACCATTGTATTAATAATAAAATTATTTCCGGAAGTGATACCTGTGCCATGGGCTCTTTCTCCTTGACCATACTAATAGACACTAATTTGTAAAGATATTTTTAATATCACATCACTTACTATGACATTTTTTTATCCCCTTTTTTCTTTTGCCTTGCACCAATACATATTTTACCTTGCACCAATACATATTTTATCTTTATTTTTATGTTTATTTTTCCATTATTTCCTTTATATATCATTAATTTAATGTTTGCATATATATGCTAAATTAACATTATATATCTCCATTACACTTTTTGGTAATTTATTATAACTACATTCTAGTAATTTTGTAACTTATTTATATAATGTATTTTATCTTTCACATATTCAGTTGATATGATCTTTAATTATCATAGTAACAGATGTTACTTGCTAGAATTGCTAATATTTAAATTCTGTTCTAAACTTGTTCTGTATATAATTCTTTTTATAACCAAGTAGATTTAAGATAGAAGTATAAGATAGTAAGAGTTTATTTTACATGTAAGGCTCCTGCCAAAATGCTTGTGATGTTTTTCTTATGATTATTCCTGGCAGTGTATGCAGTACGTTATACTATTGAGTAGATTTACGATTTTTTTTATAACCAAGTAGATTAGTGATGAGGACCCTTTCAAGTTGAAAGTACTTTAGCATCATATTTTATTAATAAATAAAGTTTCTACTATTTCAGTGCTTGTTTTAGATTTTGTTTTGAACTTTATTGACTTTTATTCAATACCATATTTTTACCATATATTTTCATTCATATATTCTATTTGATTTATATGCGTTTATATAAAAATAAATGGATGATTGAGATAATATAGAAAATCTAAACTCTAACAGCAGTAGATTAATCAATTGAAAACTTTATTTGCAAAGTATTTTTGATTGCCATGCAATCATCATAGTTAGAAAGTATAGTTAAAATTGAAAATACTTCACAAATAAAGTTTTTAATTGATTAAGCTACTGCTGTCAGTGCTTAGATTTTAATTATATCATCTTTGTAAAAGCAGTTATATTTTTGAATAGTATTAGGATTGAGATATTTAGAAAATGCATATACTGTGATATTATGCTTAATAAATAATAACATGGAAGAGTAATTTGAATCCATTCAGGTTATAGAATTAAAGATTAGTAAAAATTAGTGGCACAATTAGGATTTTTCTGTTGGTTCTGAATCAATTACCTTATGATTATATTTAAATCAATAGATAACAAATAACATATAATAATTATATCATTGTCATCTCACTTTAAGAATTTAAGTAAACCTTAAAGATAAGATAGTTTGGTTTGTTTATGATTGATATAAAATATTTTATAAACTTATAAGAACCAAATTTTGATCATTAGCTTTCAGTATTTTAGGAATTTTGAAACAACATTTATATATTTATACAGGTGCTCCTTTAATTACAAACATAAAATTTCATATATTAGCTCAAGCATTGTTCAGCAATAATTATACACAAATACGGTATTTTCTTAGACTTATTATAACGTAAAATATTAAATTATAATAAGCCTAAGCAGAATTAATCGTAAAGTGAAATTTCATTTTCAAATTTCACAAAATTTCAAAAACTCTTCAATAATTTCAAACACTATGATAGCAGAATGCTCTAGCAACCCATATTATGTAAAATTACAGTTAACATATTATAGCAGAATTTCAAGATGGTGGTGATTACACAAAAAAATTCATTTTATAATTGGAACTTTTTGTTCAGATCTGTGAAATAAGAAACTTCTAATTGGTCTAGTTGTGGAATATATTACAAAACACAGTATATAAAGTTATTTCAGTACATTTTAAGGCCAAATAACAGCAATATCTGAGTTATGAACAAAAACTTACAAATTATGTTTTTAACTTGAGAAGCATCTATACTGCTCTCTAAAAGTTAAGCACAAAATGCAAATTTGAAGATAACAACAGCCAATGGGTATTTTTCCCTGAAATTGTGTGTGGCATTGCATCAGAATATACAAATATTGAAAAGTTTACAATATAATGATTGGGGCTTTCTGAAAAATCAAATGATGGATAAATGGAGCAAGATAAAAAGAGTGTTTTCTCTTGTTGGTTACCACTGCAAATGATAACAGTTCAAATAAAATCAGAGATAGACATTTTCATCGTTATGCCACCAAGAAGCCATCGTGGAAGTGGCATATTCCATTGATGTTAACCATCCTGTAATGTCATAGTTTTGGATACAGTTCCTGTGTCATTATAAACATAGAAACCTATTTCAGGCTGTTCTGGAATGATAAACCCCTTCTGATGACTGCTACTTGTGTTTATTGGCAAGATGTAACTATAATGCAACAGCATCTGTTCTATGGGCATGCCTTATTGCAGCCATAAAAAGGTCTGTATCAACAAATACTGTGCATCGAAGGCTTCATAGGCAAGACCTCTATGCACAATGACCATGTAATGTGTGTGCCATTGCAGGCTAGGCGTCAGCATGATAGATTACAATGGAGTGTTGAGCATGTCAACTAGACAGAGATCAATGGAGCAGTATCCTTGAGGCGCATTCACAAGGCAGTGAAACAAAGGATACAAGACCAACAACCTACTAGAACCCATTTAGACCATCATTCGAGCTTTCTACCGGTTCCATACCGTTACTATACCGTGCCGTTTATGAGAAAACTAGCCAGACAGACTGATAAAAGAATAACGGTTAAGAGAGCCCCTACGGTATTTAATGCCATACGGAATGATAAAGAACCGAGAGATAGACTAGAAAGAACAGGGGTATACACACCATACCGGTTACTGAAAACCAAACCAACCAACGAGCATCCTATGTGGGCGTAACCACAAGAACGCTAGGGCAGCATATTGAAGAACATAAAAGGGATATACAGAAAGCAAAAATGACAACTGCCCTATCCCTAAAAGCATATGAAG
>WUQG02005322.1:0-12139 GCA_011317285.2 Androctonus mauritanicus | reverse complement strand
AAGTCATTACCGGATGTCCTGGTCCGTCCTGGTTGAAATTACGTGTCAACTACAAAAAGGGGGGGTTTGTCAAACAGTTTCGTTTCCCTTTTCATTTTGTTTAGAACGAAATTAATATATATTTATTAGAAATTAATACAACAAAAAAATTAATTAAAACAATGCAAGGGAGTACTAATTCGGGGTCTCTGGGACCTCACATCCCTCCCTGCTTTGTAGAAATGATTTTCTGTTATGGTAAAAATCATTTCTTCACATATTCGATACATGATTATTCAGTTAAGATTATATTGCCAGATTAATTAGATATCAAAATATTTGCATGATTATTTCAGGATATATAACACTAACAATTGATAATGATAATAAGATATAAAATAACAATAAACATCATAATGTAGTAATATAAATGGTTACACATATAAACGAAGCAAATTTAAAGTGTTAGCAAAAAATGCTAATAAGTTCATAATCGTTATTAAAAGTCCTTGGGAAATTCTTTTATTCTCTTCTCCTTTTTTTTCTCTTCATTAAATCACCGGTGCCTCGAATTTTATCGATGTCTTCCGTGTGTCCTTGAAAGACGAGTGACTTGGAGATGTGGTTCTTTTAGTATTCACTTCTTCTAATTCAATGTCAGCACACTGTTCCCGTTCTGGTTGTACAGTTACATGTGTGGTTGGAGTGACAATTGGAATTATGTTTTGGGGTGTTGATTTATTTGCAGCTTTACGTTTTCTTTTTATTATGCAATAGCATACAATTGTTATAATAATTATTACGGAAATGGTTATCCCTCCTCCAAGATAAGGAGAATAAGTTTTAAACGTATCTGACAAATTTGGATAAGAGAGATCGTCGGTAATGTCCGGCAGTTTCTTTAACTCTAAGATCTGCTGCTGTATCTCTTTTAGAGAGGTACTGGTTAATTCTAGAGAGGTGATATGGGTGTCTTTGTTTTTCGATTTATCGGTAAAACCACTAAAATTGCGCAGCATGTTTTGTTCAGTTTCATTTAAAATATCTAAAATGGGTGGTATTATTACATGGTTCTTAATGGATATTGAAAAGGTCGATCGAAATTGGAAATGAGAGGTTAAAAGAATACCGGGTGAATAGCCTGTACAGGTAGCCGGAAGTGTTAGAGTACCTGTATTCACGAGTTTAATTATGTTTGAATGTGACTCAGAGGAGCTTTTATTATAAGGGCATTCGATTACTAAACTCAAAGGGGTAGGTGTGGAATAGATCCATGTCCCTTGTTGATTGACTCTATAAAAGATTGGAAAATGATTTCGTGAAACACGTTTATCGCACACTCGTTTGACGATAGTGTCCTCTCCTAAAAATAAGGCATATTCACATGTGTAAAATGGAATTCGCAATATTGGCACCTCTGGTGAACACATAGTGATGTATCCTTGTTTGCATTTTTGTACTTCATTTGCACTTAACATTATGTATGATTGTCGATTTTTAGACAAGGCTAAAAATGGGTATTCTGTTTGATAGAATGCAAAGGCATTCGCTTTTGGAAAATAGGCTGGGAATTTTAGGACTTCATATAAGTCAAAGAATCCTTCAGGTGTCACTAACGGTATTTCTACAAAGATACGAAGTTTGTTTGGTAATGCGGCCGAAGTGATAGTTACCCAATGATAAAACTTAAAAAGATTATCCTCACGCGGCGGTTCAATTAGAGATACCTCAGGTGGCAAGGCTGCGTTTATATTTACTAATGTTAGAAGCAATTTTTGTCGAGGGACAAAATACGGACTAAGTTGTCCATGACCTAAAATATCTATCGCTTCCCTTAGTTCAGTTAACTGAGATCTGAATTCAGAAAATGCAGTTTCTATATACCTCAATGCTGATCCAGTGTAAAACGCATATTGATAGGCTTGTAGTCTTTCCTCGAGGCTTCCCTGCGTTTCCATTAATTTTCGAATTTTATCAGAATTACCCTTAATTACTATTAATGATTGATTTAAAACGGAAGCTTGCGCTTCAATAATATGAATTAATCTTTGCTGTCTAACATGTATAGTGGCAATTTTTGCATTTAGTACATCAAGATCTGATGTCGTTGATACTCCAAATAGATATTTGAACCCTTTGCCTATGAAATCTAACGCTCGTTTTGGTCGAGTTATCATCACTAGTGACTTTAATTCGTATAATGTTTGTTTGTATTCTTGTAACGTTTGCCATAAATGTCTAATTTCTCCACGAGAAATATCCCATATAGAATAGATAATATCGTCCTCTCTCCGGTCTAATCGCTGAGGATGCGACGACATGTTTTCTAAATATCGAATGTGTTGCTCTAAGAAATCTAAATGTTTATCAAAGGAATCCATAGTGATATCGATCACTAGGGTCCATTTGCTAGTGGTTACAAGAAAATTACCTTGGTGAATAAAGACTATTCCTTTTGTCAACTCAAGGTTTTCCGCTTTGATCGGGATGATCATAACCAAGCAGATCAATATCAACGAGCTGATCATATTTATCGAAATATTGCCTGAAAGAAGAAAAGAGTTATCTAAATAACCTGTTTTTAAAATTTATACTTAACTTTAAACAACAAAATAAGATGAGTGAATAAAAATGAACTGCTTAATTTATTATATTAATGCGATATATTTATACAAATGTACCTTCCCTATTTCTATCTACCCTTTGAATGCTTAATCTATCTAACCGTTCTGACAATCCGTTCAGTAGATCTGCATCGCGTCTTTGCCTGGTTGACGTAGGTAAAACCCAAGGAGCGTCTGGAACTGGTCCGCGACTCCTAAGTGCGTATCTTGGTTGAACAACTTCTTGGGTAGATGCGCTAGGCTCTATATGTTCAGAAGGAGGAATTGACATTCTTTGTTCGTCCCAATATTGCCAGTATATATTGTCAATCTGTTCAGTTGGTTGTTGTTCTTCCTCCTGTCTCGTGATAACATCAGTTGTTTCCTGTTCGTCACTCTCCTTTGCTGTTACAGTATCATCCGTTGGGAGTTCGTACTCTCCTGTGGCAGGTTTTAGTCTGTTCGCATGTACCTGTTGAGTTTTTTGCGTTAATATATCTTTAATTTCAAAGTTAACAGGCCCAATTTGTCTTATGATCCTAAATGGTCCCTTCCATCTGGGAGCTAACTTCTTACTACATCCTGGCTTTATTTGTGATTCTTGTAGGTAAACTCTATCTCCCACATGGAATGTGTAACCTTTATGTCGATTGTCATGATATTTTTTTCGCTGCTCAGTTTCTGTGGTTGAGTATTTCTTTACTATTTCATATGCATTTTGTAAGCGAGCTAACAGTTCCGACTTATAATTTATGTCAACATCATATCTTGGTAATTGCGGCGATGTATTTATATCAAAAATGAAATTTGGATCTCGCCCATAGATAAGAAAGAAGGGACTTTCATTAATAGAACAATGAGTGGCTGTATTGTATGCGTACAGTGCGAATGGAATCCATTCATCCCAATTCCTCTGGTCTTTATCTACATAATGGGCCAAAATATCAATTATTGTCTTATTAAACCTTTCTACTATTCCATTAGTAGCGGGATGATATGCGGAAGTGTACAATCTTTGAATTTTGAGAACCTTACAAACTTCTTCCATTAGCTGTGCCATAAAATTGGTGCCTCGATCAGATAACAGTTGTTTAGGAGGTGAATATCGTAATACAATTTGTTCTACAAAAGCTTTTGCAATAGTGTTAACCTTCTGATTTGGCAAAGCAACACATTCTGCATAACGGGAGAAATGATCAACCATCACTAAAATATATTTGTTTCCCTGATTACTTGTGGGTAGGGGACCAAGAATATCGATCCCCATTCGAACAAATGGTGAATCAAGTTCTGCAAATTTTTGAAGTGGTTGCTGTGTGTGTGGATTTATTCGCTTCCGCACATTGCATTTTATACATCTGTCACAATACTCTTGAACATCTTTCCTCAATGTGGGCCAATAGAAGTGGGTTTCTATCTTTTGCCTCATTTTCTTACTCTTTAAGTGACCGGAAGTCGGAATATCGTGGAATAATCCTAAAATATAATCGACCATGGTGTTAGGAATGACTATCTGATGCCAGATTTCTCGTCTGTGTTCAGGAGTCCTAATATGATAAAGAATATCATCATTGTCTATTATAAACGTTTCTAATTTGTCCGGGAATTTTTCTTTAGAAGTTGGTCGTATATTTCCTCTTATTAAGTCGCATATTCGATTACAGAAAGGATCGTTCATTTGCGCTTCTTTAATGGATTGCTTGCTATAAATAGGTGTAAATGTTGTGACTTGTCTCACAGGAATTCTGCTAAGGCTGTCAGCGTTGCCATGGGCCTTCCCAGGCTTATGAATGATTTCAAAATCATACTCCTGTAAACTCAAATTCCACCTAGCCAAACGTGAACTGGGATCCTTGACATTGATCAACCATTTTAGAGGTCGGTGGTCTGTTATAATGGTAAACTTCCGACCGTACAAATATGGTCTGAAATACTTGACTGCCCAGATGACTGCTAAACATTCTTTCTCTGTGGTACTATAATTTTTCTCAGCATTTTTCAATTGACGACTAGCGTAAGCCACAGGAAATTCCATCTTACCCTGACCTTGCGATAATACTGCTCCCAAAGCTGTAGAAGAAGCATCAGTTGACAATATGAATGGTTTACTGAAGTCTGGATATTTTAATAAAGGAGCGGATGTTAATAATTGTTTTAAATGTTCGAAAGCGGTTTGATGTGCCGGTCCCCATTGGAATTTATTATTCGCTTGTAGCAATTCGGTGAGAGGTTTCGCTATTTTTGCATATTCGTTAATGTGTCTTCTATAGTATCCCGTCAAGCCTAAAAATGAACGGATATCTTTATCGTTCTTAGGTAATGGAAAATTCTGAACGCTTTCTATCTTCTCTGGATCTGGTCGGATTCCTTCGGCGGAAATAATGTGTCCCAGAAATTTGACGTTACGTTTTAAAAATGAACATTTTTTTGGCTTCAATTTTAGTCCCGCTGTTTCCAATCTCTTGAAAACGGTTTCCAGTCGTTCTAAATGTGTTTGAAGATCGGAGCTAAAAACCAAAATGTCGTCCATATACACCAAGCATATTTTTCCCTTGAGACCACTTAATACTAGATCTGCAAGCCTCTGCCACGTAGATGGCGAGTTGCATAAGCCCATAGGCATTCTAGTAAACTCATAGTGACCATTCGTGGTGGAAAAGGCAGTCTTTTCTCGTTCCTTAACTCCCACCTGCCAAAATCCAGATATGGTGTCCATCACGGAGAAGTATTTGGTATTGGCTAACATGCTAAGTGTCTCAGGTATTTGTGGTAAAGGATAGGGATCTATACGTGTAATTTTATTCAATTTCCGATAGTCTATAACGAGTCTCTGTGTCCCATCCTTTTTCTTTACCAACAGCGCTGGAGCTGACCAAGGCGAATTCGATGGCTGAATTACGCCGTTATCTAAAAGTTCTCCTATAATTTCATCCAATTTCTCTCTCTGCGCATAAGGAATGCGATATGGAGCTTGATATATTGGAGGTGAATCGCCTGTATGAATCTCATGTTCGATCCAAGTGCACAGTCCTAAATCCGAGTTGTTACTTGCGAACACATGCTTATATTTATAAAGTAAAGGCAATAAAGTCGCTTTTTCTTCCTCACTGATATCCTTCCAATCAAACAAACGTTCGAATTCCTGTATTGTTAGGTTTTCCTGCTTGGATCTAGCGTTAATACGACTATTTGTAGAATTTGCCTCCGCGGCTGTTTCTTCGATTGCTCTAACGAATTTCCCGACTAATTGGTTTTTCCGTAGCCTGACCGGCCCTTCGGTCAAATTTACAAGTCGAACGGGAATTATTCCTCTCCCATTGACTTTAGTTAACGCATACGCACCCAAAATATTTCTTCGCTTTAATTTAGGCTCTATTACGCCAATATTCCCAGGCCGCAGTTTTCGCAAGTCCACTCTCGCTGCTACAATCACTTCCGATCTTGCCGGAAGGGTGTTTCCATGTACCAACTTAATTGGACTGGAACCCTTGCTCTGCATTCGTTTGCTATAATTTCGCGACGTTCTTTTCATAGTGTTCTGTCCTGTATCAATGTTCTTTCTCGACTTTTCTCGCTGATCAATATTGTTTACAGGATAAACATCATTTGATAAATGACAAAACTTCACTTCTTCTCCCCTAGAAAATTTGATTTTCCTATCCTTAAATGATATATCTACATTAAATTTTTGTAAAACATCCCTTCCTAATATGCCTTTATAAGGGTTCGTAATGGCCATATCAACTATATAACACGGGTGACTGAATCGTTTCGGACCCAATTGTAGCGTTAAATTATAGATTCCACTGCATCGTAGTGAATGCCCTGTAATTCCTTGTAATTCAGCTGGTTCTTCACCGTTACTATGGAGTTGCCTATCGCATTTCCTAAGTAATTCTTTCGAAATTAACGTCACTCTGGACCCCGTGTCAACAAGCAATGGACAATGCATATTTTCCACCTTACATAATACTATTGGATCGCTTAATTTATCAACACTTAATCTTTCAAAATCTTTTTTCTTGGTATTGGACGTTACCAGGATAGTATCGCGTTTCGCTTTATTTGATTTTGCTATTGCCCCCGGTCCTAATTGTTGGCGGGGGCCGTATCCCCGTTTTTTGGACCGCTGAGACGCTTAAAGCTTCGCTTTTGGAGGTTACTGGTATATTGACGGCACTCGCTAGCAAAATGACCTACTCTTCCGCAATAATAACAAATGATGCCTGGTCGGAAAGAACTCCGTGCAAAATTTGATGATCGATGGAACGGTTTAGGTCTAGTTGTCGCATCACGCTGAGGCTGTCTGTACTGATTATATGACGATTGAATTTGTGGGAATGTTAAGGACTGTCCAGCCGGTTTGTTCTGAATAGATGAAGGTGTTTCTATAGGCCAAACACTGGCTTCTCTATCCTGCCGCTGCCTACCATTGTTTCCTATGCAAGCTGTTTGGCATGTTTGGCATACTACGGATGAGTATGACTGCGTTCTAGGCAAAGGCTGCTGGTATGCACAGGTTGCCTGTTGTTCTTTGTTTTCCAGATTAGCTCGCAATTTCTCTAACTCTTCCCGCAACTCCGATACCTCGACGTCTACCGCACTAATTGAATATCTAGGTTTCGCTGTTAATTGTTCTGCTAATTCTTCATTGACGGCTATTGCCACAGCTTCCTCAAAAGTTGCTGGATCTCTCGATAATACTTGACGTCTAATAGTGGGAAGTAAGCCGGATAGAAATTGAATTTTTAATTTCGCATCTAATTCCTTTTGTAGGAAGCTGTCTATTATCCCTCTATCCGTATCGCTCACCGTGTCCGGGGTCGGGTTAATCCCTGCAGCTAAACTTTGCAACCTGACCGCATATGTTTGAACGTCCTCTCCTCTCTGTTGCATACACTGGTGAAATTTTTGTGTCCTAACAGATAATGGTTCGGTGTCGAATCTCTGTATCATAAGCTTCTTACAGTCAGCATAATCGGTGATGTTTTTGATTTTCTGGCTCCGATACGCAAAATCTCGGGCTATGCCCGTAAGCTTGCATCGCGCGACTCTTAGACGTTCGTTCTCGTTCCATTGATGTAAATCGGCTACTTCTTCGAGTTGTTCAAAGAAAGATCGCAGTTTTTAGGCAGCACCGTTCCCAACGGAGCAAATGATTTCATTACGCCTGCTGTTCTCCCGGTTCCATCCCCTGTCTGCGTCTGTGCCATGGTAATTTGCTATAGTTATTACGCGTATTTATTAATATTTTCAGATTTATCGACTCGATCCCCTTGTTTTATTACCAACCCCACTCCTGACACCAGTGTGAAGATCGCGGTCGATACGAGTCGTAGTGTTATGTCTGAATGATCTGGCGTGGTTTAATGGAGCAAAAACGAGTCCGTGGCACAAAGAGGTCCAGAACCCGGGAGAAATAACGACGCAAAAGATATGATAAAAATAAAAGATTTATTTAAAAAAAGGAATAATGAATTTAAAAGGAAATGAAGTTGACATATTAATTGTGTCTAAAAAGGGGGCGCAGTGTTCAACCAGAACATACCTGAAGGAATCGTGTTCTTTTGAAAGGAAGAAGGGGTGGAAGACTCCAGATCTGAATATTTCTTGATAATGTTGCACTTTCTTAATTAGTCCTTTTTCGTGTAATTTTTTTAATTCTTCAAATTTTTCTCTTGCCTCCTTTTTGTGAGTCCTTTCTTTCTCGTATTTTTTCTTAGAGGCTTTCTTTTTTTCTTCGTTTCTTTTTTCTATTATTTCTTGGGAGACTTATTTTTCTCCGTCCTTACACTTCCATTTCCCCTTCCTTTTTTTGTGTCTTCTTCCTTTTTCCCACTGTTATGTAGTTCCGTATGTGACTCCTTCCTCCGCTCTGGTTGAAATTACGTATCAACAATTTAGGGGGGTTTCGTACAATAGTTTCGTTTCCCTTTTATTTTTATATTTTTTATAATAATAAAATTAATACAATATTTCATATTTAAGTTTTAACACAACTCTATCACAAAACAAGGGAGTGCCGCCCAGGGACTTGCAGATTCAAATCGCTATATTAATTTCACTCTGTACAGTACATATTTATGTAGATAAACTTGACCGTAAATAGTACTAATTAATTTATAAACATACCTTTTTCAGATTTCCATGTAGATTTTCTGCTGTTCATAATGTACAAAACTTTTTAAAAAATATATATATAGATATATATATATATAAGCACTGGTATAACTGTTGATTGAACAGCGAGGCTATTCACACTATCGATAAGGTCCAGATAAGTTCGATCACACTTCTTTCAAATATTCTTTCTGATCACTCTTGGCTGGAGTATGATCAGAACGGAGACTTGATCATTATTCATGGTGTAAACAGATTCGTTACAAAAATACAGAAGTATTTGACTGTACCGAAAGCGAAGTGAGATTGAACCGTGAGCAGCTCGATAGTGAGGATCGAGCCTAAAGATAGCTCTCACAAGTCAGTTTACGAGTTCTTTTTTAAATATCAGTAAAATCGAAAATGAGAACATTAATTGCAATAAATAAATGCTAAATTTTCATAAATATATCATTTGAAATCACGTACGTAGCTATATAATATAGCATCAGAGAGTTCGAAGGAGATACTTCGTCGTCTGATATTTAATGAAGGAAACCAAGATGGAGGACCGGAAAAAGGAAGGAGCATGCCCCTTGACCGCCACGATCTCATCGTAACATTAGCTGTATTCGGTTTGACTACACCGTTACACTAGTGTAAGATGGTGTAACACTGATGCATTCGATTTGGCCAGTGTAGCTACACTAACTCGTTCGATTTATCGGTGTAATGTAAAATTTCTACACTATTTTACACTGACTGAAGACACGATGTAGCAGTGTAGAAAGTAAGTTAAAATGGCGGCAATGGACGGAACAATACATCAGTGTGGGAATTGTCTGAATTTTTTTAACAAAAAAAAGATGCATTTCAAAACGAATATTTCATAATATCGGCACCGACTAATTAAGAATCCGATGAATCGACCAAAAGAAACGAAACACGCAAGAAATAATTTAAGAATTAACTTTCTTTGCATTAATTTGCCTAGAAACAATAAAGATTTAAAATAATAATTTATTGCAGAAATAAATGCCAACAGGAATGATCAACAAACAAAAATATTAATTTCGTTATATTCCCAGAATTATAGTTTAATCGGTAAAGGTACAAATAAAAAATTTAAAAAAAGATATGTGGGAATAAATTATTGATATACCGTTTTCTCGTTCTTTAATATCACAGCTTTTTTTACATTTTTTTAAAATAAGATTGTGAATACAATAGTCATATCAGATTATATGCAACAGTATACTTTTGATAAGATTCTAAAGTTTTAATTTCGTGCGATTCATTGATATCTTTCTCGCTACTTCTGCAATGAATAAAAACATAAAATTGAATATTTCTGAATATTGTACATACTTATATCATCCAGATATCTAATATATACTGTAGATAGTTATTGTTGGCCACCTAAAGATTCGCTTACCAGCTGGAGGATTTTGTTTGATTCCCGGATCCTATACCACCAGATGTTTTTCAGAAGGGATTCATTGAATCCTATATCGAATGATCCTTCACTTGATAGCTGATCTTATCATAAGTGAGGGCCGTCGTTGATGGATATTTGAAAAGCCACGCTGCTTAGTATCTGATAAAGAAGCTTAAAACTCAGAAGTATATAACAATGTAACTCAATATTTAAAATCAAGAGGATTGAATTTTCCCGCAGGCAAGGTTTCTACGATCATAGTTAGCCATCATCGGAAAGAATAAGATCTAAAGAGTCGAATAGCTCTTAGTTGCATCCAGCCCACTGTGAGAAAAAATTTTAATCATCATGATTTTATCAATATATCATAATAATATTTTATAAAATTTAAAAATTACTTCCTTTTGTAGAGAATTGTTATCAAGAAGATTCCTATTTATCAAATTAGTTAAGATGAATGAATAGATCATGCATTCTTTCCATCTTTTACATTTTTAAAACTTCAGAATTATCAAATCTGAAAATTATTTGCTTCACATAATATCATTATGCTACTAAGAAGGAATATTGCTTTCGAAAATCTTTTAGTGAAATTTCAAAGTTGATAAAAATGCTTTTTTATCCATACAAAGATGACAATGAATTTGTTCCACAGTTTAATTTTAGTAAAAGCGTTAGTTGTATTTGTAATAGAATAAATTATTGCTCTACTTATTAAGTTATCAGAACTCTTTCAGTATCCGTCACCATCAAATGACTGAACTTTTCCATTTCCCGGGACGAAGATTCAAGGGATGGATTTTGGGAAGCAATATCTGGGTTTATATAATAATGCTATATAAGAATAATAAAATGAATGTTTGGTATATCGATGTATGAATGCAAAGAAAGTGAAATTGTTAAAATTCCTTAATTGTCTTCCTTAATTTGACTGGCTCCTCAGTCAAATTTACAAGTCGAACGGGAATTATTCCTTTCCCATTGACTTTGGTTAACACATAAGCATCTAAAATATTTTCTCGATTCAGTTGAGGCTCTACTACAATATTCAGGCGCAATATTCCAGGTCGTACTTTTCGCAAGTCCACCCTCGCTGCTACAATCACTTCTGATTTTGGTAGAAGAGTACTTCCATGTACTAACTTAATTGGACTGGAGCCATTGCTCCGCGTTCGTTTACAAGAATATCGCGATGTTCTTTTAATAGTGTTCTGCGTTGTATCGATGTTCTTTCTCGCTGATCAACATTATATACAAAATAAGAATTCAATGGATTGCAAAACTTCACTTCCTCCCCTCTAGAAAATTTGATTTTCCTATCCTTAAATGATATGTTTACAATTTTTTGTAAAATGTCTCTTCCTAATATGCCTTTATAAGAATTTGTAACGACCATATCAACCGTAACACGATGTGAGTGAATCGTTTCGGACCCAATTGTAGCATTAAATTATAGATACCACTGCCTCGTAGTGGATGCCCAGTAATTCTTTGCAATTCAGTCGGCTCGTCACCGTTACTATAGAGTCGCCTATCACATTTCCTAATTAATTCTTTCGAAATCAGTGTCACCCTGGACCCCGTGTCAACAAGTAATGGACACTGCATATTTTCCACTTTACATAATACTATTGGATCACTTTTAATCTATCAAAATCCCTTTTCTTGGTATTCGACGTTACCAAAATAGTGTCGCGTTTCGTTTTAATGCGCTTTGTTATTGCCTCCAGTCCTAATTGTTAGCGGGGGCCGTATCCACGTTTTTTTGGACTGATAAAATGACTAGAGCTTCTCTTCTGGAAATTATTTGTATGATTGCGGCATTCTGTAGCAAAATGACCTGTTCTCCCGCTGCGATAACAAATGATGTCTGGTCGGAAGGAATTCCGCATGAAATTTGATGGTTGATAGAATAGTTTAGGCCTAGTTGTCGCATCACGCAGAGGCTGTCTGTACCGATTATACGACGATTGAATTTGTGGGAATGTTGAGGAATGTCCAGCTGGTTTGCTCTGAATAG
>WUQG02005311.1:0-12140 GCA_011317285.2 Androctonus mauritanicus | reverse complement strand
TCCGTAAGCGCCGCCATCTTACAACTGAAGATGTCTATCATGCTTATTCATGATAGTCATCTTCAGTTGTTCTTCTTCATGAGAGCATAGTGGAAGAGTATGACTATCATGCTTGCTCATGTGCTTGCTGCGATGACTCGCCGTCATGAGACGACATCTAACACCCACGTGCAAAACAGTGGTCAACATGCTCCGGTCTGGTGGGAAATTATAATTATGTAGGGGATATTATACCAGTGTGAAATCTTGTTACCTTACTTATTGAACAATTCTTGTATATAAACATATAGAAAATTAAATTTTCAAGGAAAATCATGTAAGGATGTTTTTAATTAAAGAGGATCTCGATTAATACACCTTTTAATCGTTTAGCTTCAAACTTTAAAAAAATAGTGGATATTCAAATTTCTGAGATATACTGATATCTAGAGATAATTATTGAATTTTTGTAAAATTTATTAAGAAGACGAAACAAATTTGAATATTTATTTTTATTTATTCGGATAATCGTATCGTATCGTATCGAAGTCGATTTTGATTATATGCATTTTAATTCCACGTCATTAATCTTTCCAAAATATCGGAAGCATTTGTAAAGTAGGCGATTAACTTTTTTCCAAAACTGCTTGTTAAACATAAACATATTCATAAAATTCAACGGTTTTGTATTGTAAAAATTGAATAAAAGATCAAAGAAAAATATAAAACAGAACCATTTTTTGGTCAACAGATGACGTCACTTTCCATTTTGGAAGAATACTAAGTAGCGGGGCGAAACAAGCCCTTCCACAGGCTGCACACCCCCCTGTGGAGGGTCAGCCGGATTGTGAAGGACGGGGATCAGACGGGCCGGGCCAGGACCCCAAGATAAATATTTTCGAGAGGGTGGGACCCGAAACTCCAACTCTGGTCCTCTAGTGTGGAAAGCCGAAGCGTTTCCACGCGTCTAATCCGGCCGAAAAATAGAACCATTTAAATTAGACCAGCATACGAGCATTTAATATAAAAAATTATTTTATCTCACTTATATTTGAATAAATATAGTGATAATTATATAGTAGTTCTTAACCAATATTCTGCAGTTACATATAGGTTCTGCATATAATTCATATAAGTTCCGTAGTAGATAAATAATACACCGCATATAACCCCACTGGGGCATTCCTAAATCTAGCATTTACCTGCTTTGTCTGTGTGAAACGATGGTCCAGCAAGCAGACAGAATGGTGACCATATAAACCTCATTTTACTTCATAAAATAAGCTAGTAATTATATTTTATGTATTTTAGTTAATTTAACAAATGTTTCCATTATTATTCAATTAATAATGAGGAAAAAAAGCTGAAACTAAGATTTGCAAGTGAATCATATAACCCCCTAACTAAAGGCAATATTCTGTTTGAGGGAAATGTAAATAGGAAACAATTTTATTTGAATTAATACGTCAGCTTATACGAGGATGGTTCAATAAATAAGGTAACAAGACTTCTCATTGCGTAAATTTATTCAACTTGTGCATATACTTAGAAACAATAGTATAACCTTTCTGCACATTATTTTTCTCACATATTTTCCATACTTGGCTGAACATTTTTCTAACGGTACACCAAGGCATCCATGTCAGCATTGAAGAAGTCAATGTTAAGCGCCTGAAGCCATGACATGACGGATTGCTGAACTTCCTCGTCGGTTGTGAATAGCCTGTCACCAACGGTCCGAACAAATGAAAATCACTTAGTGCTAGGTAGGTGCTGTAGGGAGAATGTAACTCCCACTGATAATGACATAACAAGCCACGCGTGCTGTTGGCCGAGTGTGGCCTGTCGTTGTCGTGCATAACATCAGTACCGTATACCTCAATAATTTGGCAATGAATTTCAGCCGTTGATGTGGTCCTTTAGACGCAGAAATCTGATCGTACTACGCACTACAACGTTTAATCATGTTTCCATAAGCGCCGCCATTCTACAACTGATGTTGGAAAATATGACCAATGACTAACATGAGGCGCCATCTAACGACTATGTGGCAAAGCAGTGGTCAACATATAATAATATAGGGAATATTATACCTGTGTAAAATCTTCTTACCTTACTTATTGAACCATCCTTGTGTATAAACTTAAACAAACTGACTTAATAATTAAATTGATAAAGTTAACAATGCGATTTATTACTTTCTATTAACTTGTGCTCTCCTTTCTTTGCTATGTGGACGTTGTTCTTCTACTATTTTTTAATTTTTTTTTTACAGTTTATTTATGATTATTTATCATTTTCTACAGCCGGAACAGAAATATCAAAAGAAAAATTCCAATATGTCAGAAAAATGCTTAAAAGTGAAAATAGAGTAAATAAAAAAATTTATCTTAGCATCACTTATGCCAATGCACAATCGAATAATGCTCTATGCAGTAATTCTAAATAAAATATAAATAATTTCCAAATATAAAATCAAAATATAATATTTTTTTTATGTACGAAATACATCACTTAGTAAGAATATCAAGTCTGATAAAGCACAAATTATTAAAAACAAACAATGAATTTATTATCATTATTATTTAATTTAGGCAAATAGAACATTTCATGGATTGTTGTGTAAAAATATTTTTACGATTATTCAGTATTATTTTTTATAAATATTTGATGTTAAAGAATATAAAAATAATTAATGTTTCATAATTTTTTTAATGTTTCAGGGTCATTACTTGCGCCGAAAAATGCGGAAAGTAAGTAAAACAGAAAAGTTTGTATATCTTATAAATAGATTCATTTTCTTAGATTTATGATAAATGTGGTATCATCTTAGTAAAGCAGATATATGCTAACAGTGAAAGAAAATGTAATTATTTTTTCACTATCCGTATTAATAAAGTAAATAGTCTTTACATAATGACAATATTTATTTTTAAAGGAATAAGCCAAGAAAAATAATAGAAAAGATACAGGTATTGCATATTAAATATTTTAGTACAATATTCAGATCATAGATGGCATAACATATCAGCTACTATCGTGGATACTACACTTGGATACTAATGTAAACGATGATATACAGGTTAGGTTCAACCGTTGTTCGTGTAACAGATAAATTAATTTAAATATTAAAAGATTTTTCTGACACAGTTGATGACATTCATAATAATCCTCATAATACAGGATAGGATTAAAATATAAATTTTCCCTTTTAAGTATTGAGATATAATAAAATTAGAGCTGTTTCATTAATAATTGTTTAAAATTATCGTATATCATATGCAGGGAGGAAGAAAAGACAAGATATGCAATCAGTTCTTACAGATTATTAAACTAATTTAATTGATATAAATTATTTTCACGTAATAGAGATAATTTAAATCTTAACATTTTAATACAGGATGATATTAAATATATGTACAGCAGCGACAATAATGATAATTAAGTTGGAAAAATTATCGATTTTTATTTATTTATTTGATTGAAAAAACACTCTACATAAAAACGAATGACTCTCATAAAACAAAACCCCCCCCAAAAAAAAACACAAGAGATATAATTAACAAATGATGATAACAACAAACAGATACTTCGAACTATAATAAAAACACCATTGAGAACCTAAGTCAGTGCCCATACTCTTCTTCTTCTTCTTCTTCCCTCTTTATACTCTCCATATAAAGAGGGAAGAAGAAGAAGAAGAAGAAGAAGAAAAAGACAATCAGTGAGATCTTTTGTACATTTTAGATGCATGAACAAGAAAACCCATCGATTTATCAGTACGATATTTCTTAATGCGAATAAATTCTGGTTTTCTTAAATTGGCTTTTGACACATTGTAATGAATATCTGCATCGAGTGTTCCATTAATGTATTTATTAATCATTTTTAAATCTTGCGTGGGCATAATTTTATCAATAGGTGAAAACTTAAGCTGACAAACATGGTCGGATAAAGGTCTCGTTTGGTCGTTTTTCATAATAAAAATCACAACAGAAATTGCTCGATTATATGCTATATCTAGATTTTCGAGGTAATTACGTGGAGCAGAAGAATAATAATAACTGCAGATTTATAATGAAGATTATCTGTTTAACTACAATGTTATGAATTAAAAAACTGTATACGTATATATCTGAAATAAATATATTTCTTAAAACTAAATCGTTACGAATAAATAAATTCTTTATATCGTTTTCTTACTTAATATTAAGTAATTATTTCTGTTACGTAAATCGAATTTTTCGTATTTTAGTAAGCTTGAAATTTATGAAATTACTCTTGTTGCATTAATGAAACGATAATCAAGCAGGAAATCTAATTTATAAATTAATAAGTAACTGTCTGCAGATAGTTTATATGGATAAAGACAAAATACAAAAAAAATCCACATTTAACCTACAATGGCTGACCATCAATCACATATTTTTTCGACTTCTATGTTACTTAAAGAATATTTTAATTTGTTTTAATGGGTTCTGTTTGATAGACAAACAAAGGTATAATTTTCTCTATAGAGAGTGGAATGGGCAACCTTTGGTTTGATTAAACTTATTTTTATGATATAAGTTACAGGGTGTTCTATTGAGGCGGCGACAAACTCAGAAGAGCGCTAGTAGGCATCAAAAGGAACCGAAATTATTATGGAATATATTATCGCAAACCACGTTTAGTCGGTAAAAATCGCAAAGATACTTATGCAGGGTCTGACTCGAGAAGTGAGGGAATACTGTCAGTTAATCGCTGATATTGTTCATGAATTGGCTAGCAGGAATTCTTGAGGATTATCTGTTTGTGCCATACCTTATACCCGAATACCTCAATGGCGCAACGTACCTTGTTTTCCTGCAGCACGTCCTCCTGGAGTTGCTGCAGAGTGTGCCGCCCACATTGCAATTGGACATGTGGTCCATGCATGATGGTATCCCAACATATTTTTCCAGTGCGGTGCGTAGTCACCTCCATACTACGCTACCCGTGTAATGACATCTGCGGCAGCCAATTCGAACAAGCTCTATAATAATTTCTCATCGTCCTCTTTCCGACATTGCACTCTGGCATCACACATTATGTTGTAAACATGCTGTCAAATTTTTTTTTTGTACTTATTATTGTACTGTTTGTCATCCCCGCTCGACATCAGACCACGCATAAGTATTTTCGTGATTTACACCAACTAAATTTGGTTTGCGACAGCATGTCCGTTGGCAATTTTGGTTCCTCTTGAAATTTTCGCTCTTCTGAATTTGTCGCCGCTTCAACAGAACACCCTGTATTGATCACAACATATAAATATCAAATAAAGCATTTATGTGATTTCAGATTACCATTATGGCACCGAGCGACGAAGCAGTCTCAACAGGCATCTAAATCTAATAGTAAACGATTGAAATTTAATAATAACTATTATTATCACTAAATCTGCAAAATATACAACTGACTTTGTACCAGATGCTATTTCATTATTAATTTATTTAATAATAAAAACACCCGTTTCCACTTCTGTAGGGTACACAAAGAAGTGGAAACGGGTGTTTTTATTATTAAATAAATTAATAATGAAATAACATCTGGTAAGTAAAATCCAAAATAAAATTAATAGTTAAGAGAATTAGTAAAATCTGTTAAAAGTTTTTAATGCGTATGTGAAGAAAGAAGATATTTGTTAATATGTATGAATTCAGGTATTCGTATATTTGCTTGAGGTACATTTTAATAAATCGGATCGGAGTTTAATATTCAGTTTAGGTATTTGTTGATCATCTTTAAATCTGGTGTGCATATATTATTATCAATGGTTGGGAAGCTAACTTAAAGATCGTATTCATATATAGGTCTTCGTTGATTATTTGCCCCAACGTTTGCACATTTTTAATTGTTCGATTTTAAATTGCGGCATAAGTATTTTGCACGAATGGCAATTACTGACTGACTGATTACCTGGGGAGCCACAAATATTCCAAAATAGGAGCGATTTTGAAAAATTCTCAGAATGTTCACGATTTCCGCGAGGATTATGCCCAATTTGTCAAAATCGCCTCAGTTTGGGTGTTATGTTATGTTATTTACTTATATAATTCCATGGCATATAAAGGCATTTATCATAGTTTTGTAACCAAAAGTAGTCACCCAAGATATCTTATTATTTCACCTACCTGCTATGAGAAATACTTGTTTTTCACCTAGAGAAGCTGGAATTGAATCCTCGTCGCATATCTCGAAAAGTTATATGGAGTATCTTCCTCTGCAATTCACTCTTTTCATAACGTCATATGAATTAATCGCATGGAAACATTTCGGTTTCTAATCCAGTTAACTTGGATCATATTCGGACTTCCAACACAAAAAGTTCTACTTGATAGTCCGAACTCGAATCATGCTCTCCAGGATAGATTACTCTACTGGCAACCTGTGTAGGATCTATAACAGAACATCACTTAGTAATCATCAAAATTGAAAAGTGGTGTTAAATACTTACAAAAATATTAAAATAATCTTAAATACTTAATACTTTTAAATATAAAAGCCAATTAAAGACAAGGTTATTAACGGAAATTCCGCTACATTGTATGCTAACCGCAGTGCACATTTATAAATATTTTATGTTAAACCATTTCCTTTTTTCTACATATTTTACAATATGCATTATTTTTATTATAATTGACGTTTTTAAAAATTAAGTTTATTAATATTTTAAAAAAATTTTTGAGAAAATATTATAGTTTCCTAAATAATAATAAACGTTTTATGAATAATGTGAAGCATACAATTCGTAAATAATTCAATTATTTATCCAAAATATCAAAAATACTCAAAGATATCTTATTATTTCTCATTTTTTCTTTCCTAAAACGCGTAATATTGTTATTTTTAATGATTCTGTATAAATAAATTCCCTATTATGTACAAGATTTACTACGTGTGACCACTTTTCGCTTTCTTTCATGTCCATGATAAACATTTCAAAATTTATGATCTAATTTTTGAATTTATAGTAGGTCTGATCAATCAATAAATATTCTACGATTATTTTGAGGTTCTTTTCTAGCATCATTTGTATTTTTTTTTTTTTTTTAATGATCATGTGTTAGAGTAACTTTATATCAGTCAGCTAGAGCGATATTTCCATTGATCTTTGGAAAATTTTATTTAATTTTTTGCCAAATTCTTCGATCCATATTTTTTAATTAATGTTAAGATTGAAAATTACTTAATTCATCTCATATTTTTCACCAAATCATAGAAAAAAATCTATAGATCTATATAAAGGAAGTAATAAAGATTGCACAAAATCATCCGCTGACCTTATGTTATGCATCCTGCACAGTGCTAACCATATTATATATAATATATATAAGTTCAAATCGCCATTATGCATTTATTCTAAACGAAATTGCTTGGAATTTTATGTGAAAAATTATCTTATCCTACATTAAAAAATGAAATTTTCTATAATTAGAAGTTTGATAAAAGATGAATACATATTTTAACTTCTGATTATATTTTAAGGATCAATATATAACAATATTTATGCAAATTTTCTGATAATTTTATAACATGAGTCATCATTTTAAGCACACTTATATTCTTTTCCTATAATTATATATATTGTATACTGGAAAATTCAATTACTTTTTTTTTAAATGGCCTTGGTTAATTCGTAAATGTTTTGGTGTGACTATAAAAAAAAATGACGATCACCATGCTTGTTTAGCTGCTTCTTTGTCATGTTGTATTGTTACTGACCGTTCTTTGTTCTACTTATCTGGAAATTCGAACCTTGACGTCAAACGTTTTATTTTCCACTTTATTCTGCAAAAAAAAATAATAATAAAAAATATTTTAAAAATCAGGAAAATATATTTTATCATTTCAAAATGTATAATTTTTGAAATATTTTTGTTTTTCTTTCTGTAATATAACTGAGCATTTTGTAAAAAAAAAAGCTTACTTAAGCTTTTTGTTAGTTAAAATAATGCTGATTATTGTTTAAATTTATATATAATAAACGTTAACCAAAAGTTGTAAAAATAAGGAACTCCCCTTGAAAGGGTCATAAACAGGATTTTATTTCATTTAAAAAATAACAGTTTCTCATTCATACAATCCACTTTCGACCTTCAATAGTTACAAAACTGAATGAGGAAACAGAGTGACGATATTCAACCATTTCAACTCCAGTTTAGCCACCTGTCCACTAAATTTCCTTTTGATAAATTCCCTATATAAACTATTCTTAACAATAACCATCACCAAAAATATCCCGTTCCTTTCCATTCGTAAAAATGATCTATCTTGCTCTATTCGCATTTTCTGCTTTGATTTATGGATGCTGTAAGTTTATTATCGTATAAACTGTAATATTTAAGTTATAATTTATTTAAATTACTAATTTAATTGTAGTCAGTGAAGAAATCGTGTGCTTGATAGAAGCAGAAAAGCAATGCATCGACAAAAAGATGGAAGATGTTAACGTAAGTTAAGTTTGTTTAATTTAGAAATTATTATTGAACATTATATACTGAATCTTCGATAATTTATATTGGTTACTAGATGCAAAAAATGGAGGAAGATTTTGACGAATGTTGCAAGGGTGGAGTAGGAATAGAAACGGTAAGATTTTATCCTATTCTGATTTTTATATCATCATTTATAAAATCTTAAAAGTATTAGGAGTGGCCAAACTTCGTGTCACTACGAGCCTCGTAGGAGAATCTCAGATACTTGTGAACTTCAGTTTTTTTTATTTTTTCTTATAGAGAGAGCCGCATCAGTTTTTCCGGTTAATCTTAATAGTTTCAAAAGTTGCTTAATATATTTTTCACTACTTTACTTCTATACTACTTTATGCAATAAATGAACCAACTACAAATATATATATGTATATTTTAACTTAAATAGGTATTCTCTCCATATTAACTATTGACTTTAATGATATGGAGCCACATTAAAGATGGGCAGTAATTTGTTAATACTTTTATCCTCATATAAAAGATTATAAGTTATATATATATATGAAAAGTGGCCAAAAAATTCTTACCTTCACTATATAGGTGTGCCATAAATCTGTAATTAATGAAGGTTAAAGAGCCATATGTAGCTCGCGAGCGTAATTTGGCCACCATGGGTATAGTAGTTACTATCATTCGTGCAAATAAATTCATTTTATTAATATACTTAACGTTAATTATTAATCTAAAATATTCCTAATTATGATTTAAATTAAATAAATTCCTAAATTTATTTTATTTTTCTGAATTAATCCTAAAAACAAATTTAGGAATGATTTAGTAACTTTTAGGAGGATAATATTTTTAGAGATGTTTTAAAATAGATTTAGAAGAATTCTTAAACTATGAATTGTTGTTAACAATTTTATAATTGTTATAAATATTTTAAATTTTAAGTTCTTAAGCATTTTTAAGCTCCTAAATACGTTTCGGATAAGTTCAAATATAAATTTTCGAGAAATATTATTCCTAGCAGTATGCTTAGGAAAATTTCGGATATATAAGTAAATTTGGGAATTTTCGGGGACTAAAGATGTTTACATGAATTCTAAAACTGTTTGATAACATTATTTAGATAAAACCGGGAGTTTTCGATAGTTTACTAATCCCACTTAATATTTATTTATTTTTTCCCTCAGTTTACATGCTTAAAAGACAAACATAAAGGGGTAAGTTTGATGTGTACTTTTATCAAGATTATTATAATTATTTTATTAATCGAGAAATAATTAATTCGAATGTATAAAAATTATCCTGAAACAAGCAAGTTGAGAATAATATTAAATTTATTTTTTCCCAGCTTGTAAGCGATTGCGTTAACATTCAAGAAAAATGGATGTGCTTTACTGGAAAGCTAAGTGAAACGGTTGGTAATTTTATTTTATAAACGTAAACAATAAATTAAAACATAAATTTCTATTTACACACCTTTCTGTTTGCAGATAAAACCGGAAGAATTAATTAAAGTCATTATGGTATGCTTTAATCATTAATTAAATTTAAAATCATTAAATACTTAAATTAATTTTGAAGATGCGTAAAATATGTATGTATATATTTTTAATAGGGACAAAAAGATTGTGATACATTTAAGAATAAACTTAAGGTAAAGTAAAAAAATTAAATATTGTGATAACACTTTAGTTACCTAAAAAATTAACTAAAAAATATTTTTATAGGAGTTGGGACAAAAGTTATGTGCCGAATACGAAGGTGATTCTGATATTGATTTTATCTGTAAATATATTCCTAAATAACTATAATTGTATAATTTTTATCAAAAAAGTTATATTGAATTTCAATTTTTTTAATTATTTGATTAATAAAGTTTATTGGCACAAAGATACAACTGAGTGATTATTGACAGGAGTCCACATGGACTCCCAGGGATCCAATGAAGCTTTGAGGAGATCCACGAGAAAAAAAAATTGTATTTCGGGGATCATAATATAAACTAAAGGGTTCATGATAAACTATTATAAATAAAATAATTTCTTAAATAAAAATAAAATAAATTAACGTCATAGAAAAGTCAAGAAATTCGCAGTTAGAAGATACTCGTATTTTCAGGAACTAAGATACAAAAAAAATTTTTTTTTCTATTTTTTTGCGTCAACCAAAGAAGTACATATGTTTTCTCTAATTCTGCATTACAAGTAAATTTTCAAATTTTTATAATTAACATTTTTTTATATTGGAATTGTTTAATTATTAGCTTTTACTAACCTACAAATAAATATTTCATTTAGGAATATTACAAATGCGTATATAGGAGTCCACATATGTAAAGTTAGGATTCAGGGCTCCACAAGCTAAAAAGAAAGGTTAGGAACCCTTGCTTTAAACCTATTATAAATTTTATATACAACCACAAACAAAAACATAATAAATCTACATACGAGCACCATAAATAATACTTGTTAAAAATGTTCATAAATTATACTTGACGTATGATGAACATAAATTTTACAACATGAGATAAATAATGCAATTCACATACTAATTTAATTCTTGTTTACATGTTTTTATAATTTATATATATATATATATACATCTAATAAATGTATGATTGCTGTAAATTCCAAGAGATTTAGAGGAAGTATAAAGAGAGAGAGAGAAAGAGGAAGAGAGAGAGAGAGAGAGAGAGAAAGAGAGAGAGAAGAGAGTGAGAGGAAATATATTTGTAAGAGGAAAATATATTTCCTCTTACAAATAATGATATTTTATATAATAGAATTAACGAACAGAAATATATTAAACTTTTCTGTATTTAAAAACAGAGTTACTTTATATAGTTCTAGCAAAGAACAGATTTTTTTTTTTTTGCTACAAAATCGTTATTTTAGAAAGTTAATGTCAGCATATATTTTTATCAAAAAATAAATATTTTCGAGAAACTTTTTGCAAATGCTATATTTGTCAACTAGAATTACATAGGAGTGCCGAAAAAGAAAGTATGAAATGTTTTATTTAATCTCTTTTTTTTTTTTAATGGTTAAAAATTGAGAGAAAAATCTGAAACTACAGTGCAGTGGTACCTCGACTTACGAACAGCTCGACATACGAACTTTTATCTTATCCCATTTTGGCTTCTAGATACGAACTTATTTTCGAGATACGAACTGTGTTGCATTTTTTAATGTTTTCTATAGAATTCGTATAAAAATATGTCAGTTATTTTTTGAAATATGCATATATGACTGTTAATGTGATAAAGACCGCTTATCATTGATAACATTAAAAATCTATATAATAATTACTAGTTATATCGAATTCTTTGTTAAAGCAATTTTTAACACGCCACGCGAGTTAAAGCCTAAAGACCGTGACACACTGAACGCGATGCGAAGCGGAACGGAGCAAAGTAAATATGACAGAAAAATTTATTGTATCCTTCGCTTCGCGTTGCACTGCATCGCAGCCTGTCTACATTGCAGCCGTGTTATTTCTCATGTTTCATGGATTTGCCGATAGAGGTCGTTTGCGGAGTGTGGTGATTTGTTATTAGAAAGAAGTGGTCAATTTTCGATATTCTTTTAATCTCATGTCATACAGACATGGTCTTTTTTCTACTACTAAAACAAATTCTATATCTGAATCCCAACCATACGGTTGAGCTTCCGCCATTTTCGAAGTATATAAAGCATTCGT
>WUQG02005300.1:0-12140 GCA_011317285.2 Androctonus mauritanicus | reverse complement strand
TATGATAAAGTTATATTTTGTGTTTGCTAACTTTATTATGATAATCTTTTGTTCTTTCATTATTTTACTGATAATTTTGCCTTTAGCTTTAGAAAGTCCTTTGACATTGAGTTGGCAGATTATAATATACATTCAAGGTACTAATGTTAATATTTTTGATATTGGTGGTAAGAGTGAAACAATGATTATAAAATTAACACTATGAACAAGCTGAGCTGAAGGTGATAGTCTCAATAATTTCCCAAGTCATTTTTGGAGTCCACTGACAAAGAATTGCCACAAAAAGTTAAATGTATCATCACTGAGCATCTGTATGATTTAACAACTAACTTCAAAGATTACTTCCCTACATCAAATCTTGAAAACTCATGGATAATAAATCCACTTGGAATTTATTATCCATGAGTTTGAAAACTCATGGATAATAAATTTTTTGGAAAAGAGCTGCATAGACAATTTAAAAATGAATGATGGGCCAGATTAGAGTAGATTGAGAATTTTTGTAATTAGACAAGTATTCATTTTTTTGTAACAGATGTTGCCATTTTCCATTCAGTTAGAGTACTAAGTAGTGAAATAAAACAAGCCCTTCACAGGCTGCCTACCCTTATGAAGGGATCAGCCAGATTGTGGAGGATAGAGATCAATGGGTTAAGCCATGATAAATATTTCTAAGGAGTGGGACCTAAGAATTGAATGCAGATACTCCAGAATGGAAATCCAAAGTGCTTCCATGTGGCTAATCCAGTTGATTCATTTTCTGAAATGTTATTAGTGAATTAGAATTAATTGTGAACAATTCACATTGTTTTATAATCATAACGATAGTTTTTGGCAGATTTAGATGCTCTGTATGTTTTAAAATGGATAAGTCACATGCTTAATTATGCCACTACAATTGCTTTATTTTAATTTCAAAAGAAAATTATTTGTAATTAATGGCAAAATAATACTTTTGTGTTTTATATCTTATTTTAACATGTACATTAAAAAATCTTACAAAAATAACTCATTTTATTGCAATTTAAAATAATTTTAGTATTCTGGGCATTGTCATGTTGTGATATAGGATAACATCATTGAAATAAAAAAACAAAAATCTTTCTTTTCTGACATACTTAGTGAGTTGTCAACATATACTAAGTTGACATGTAACATATGAAATTGTCATTTTGTTATCCTTGAAGTAAAGAGCAAAGTATTTTTTAATGAATTATGATGTTTTAAACAACAGTATTTATTAAATTTAGGAAATAAATATTGAGAATATTTATAATAATTTTTGTTATTTACCAATTGTAATTAATTTCTGCCTGTGTTAATATATCTTAAACATTTTCATAAGAAACAGATATCAACCAGCCAGGTCAAGTCATATTATGGGCCAAATAAAATTTTCCTGCATGCTAAATAAGGCTTGCAGACTGTAGTTTGGAGAACTCTGCTTTTGAATATAATATCATGCAATTAGAAACTCTCTCTGAGGGAGGAGCAAGATGAACTTGTTGATGTTACTTGTGATGACTCATTGAAAATATATTTCAAAGAATATATACTTAATCAATCCTGGGTAAAGATATTTTATAAAGAAATTAGGTGCAAAAGCTTTGAAATATTTAGTTCCATTTTGTCCCATATATGTTTGTAAACAAACATTTTCAATATTTTGTTTCCTAAAGAACAAGCATAGAAATCATCTTGACGTTGATCCTGATTTAAGGTTAAAAGTAGAAAATATTGAATCCAAATATGGAAGGAATTGTTTGAAACAAAAAAGAGGCATAATTTCTCCCATATCTAGAATTTAAATTGAACAGCTGCTATATATGTAATATATTTTTAATTTGTTACAAATAAAGATTTATAGAGTTTAACTTGTATTTTAATATTGCTAACTATCTCTCAACTATAACTATTACACAGATACCAAATATTAAAAAATTATGAAGTCCATGGCTTACCTTAAAGGGAGATAGTAATATTTTAAAGTTTGAGTATTATTAAATATTATACAGTCACTCCTCTAGTTATGAACATAATTCATACATAAGGTTTATTTGTAAATTGGGTACTCAGATACTGCAGTTATTTTGGCTCCAAAAGTACTGATATATTATATTTTGTAATATATATTACTATTTGACCAATTAAAAGTTTCTTATTTCACAACTTTAAATGAAAAGTTCCAAATTTAAAATGAAAATGTTTTGAAATAATTGCCACCATCTTGAAATATTGCTGTAATACATTAACAAACTCTGTAGTTTTACATTATATTGATTGCTAGAGCATTCTACTATCATTTCTGTTTAAAATTATTGAAGGATTTTTGAAATTTCATAAAATTTGAAAATGAAATTTTATGTTCATAAGTACGAATATTCATAATTAGAGGAGCACCTGTATTTATAAATTATTGTAGATTTAAATTTTCATATATATATATATAATGTTTTAATTATATGCTTATTTAGTCATTATAACTGTTTGTCAAAAGAAGATTCCACACAATTATGCTTAAAAATTCAATGTATAATTAATGTAACATGTAATATGTTTAATATATAAGTTAATGGTTACTATAGCTACAGTTTAAATTATTTAACTGCATTAAAAAATGTATTTTATTCTAATATCAAATAGAATTGTAATAGATTTACTTAAACTATTGCTGATATAGACCATACAGATAGGCAGATGATTAAGAATGTTTCAATTAAAGAATAATTATTGCTTTTTTCCTATATAACTGCTGTATTATTGCAAATTGAAGATAGAATATGAATTATAATAATGTTTTTATTAATGCCATATTTTAAAATTGTTTTCAATGTGAAAACTCTAATAATCCAGAGAAAAATGTTTTATAAATCAACACGATATTTATTGCATTAATAAAATATTTACAAAATGATTACTGCTGCAAAATATTGCATTTTTTAATTTAACTTATATTTAAGCCTCTGAAATAAGAATTATTTCAGAGGTTTAAATATAAGGTTATCCCCATTTTTTATTGTTGATATTCTTGAAATATTTTAAATAATATATTTTCATAGAATTGGCATGGAAGTAATAACACACATTGGATCATTCTGTTTTAGAGTTTTTTACAATAATCAAGGAGATTGGGAAATAACTTACAGAAAGAAAAACAAAATATCATGTCTTTAATATTTATATTGATGAAAATTAAATAGTTTTAAAAATAAATGAAACTGTTGAATATTTTGCTAAAATTTTTGGATTTTAAAAAAATATTTTTATAAAAATGTGTAATATTTTAGAGAAGTATTGCTTATTGAATTACTTTTACATATAATTTGTATAATAAATTTTATATAATAAAATTTAAAATGTAGATTTTTAATAATTAAAAATTTTTTATTTTTATTTATCTAATAGTCAATCAGAAAATCAGATATGGAATTCAACAAATTCTTTATGGCATAATCAAGACAGTGTGCGTGAATATGGTAAATTCATATAAAATTTTTATAATAATTTTTTTAATAATATAATTATTGTTATGATTGCTAAATTTTTACATATTTTTTTAATTTTTTGAAGACTCTCGGCAACTGGATGTATTAACAGCTCATCTCCAGAGATTGCATGGAATGGAAAAAGGAAAACATTGATAAATATAAACATTGAATGTAATTAGTAATTAATAACATATCATTTTTCAAGTAAATATTTATATTATTTATATTATCATCTTATAAATCTTTTACAATAAAAAATTACAGATTTAAAGATAGAATAAAATATCAAAAAATGTAATTTAGTTTTTGTGTACATATAAATTGTCTTCCATTTAAGCTTTCACTTTTATATGCAAAATTAAATAAATCTATAATAAATGAGGAAACTTTCATAAATTTGAATTCATGTACTTGAATTTCCTAAATCTGTTATTAATAGACATATCAAATTCAATAAGATGAAAAAATTTAAAATCAAATTTAATTAAAAATAAGCTTTTATAAAGCAAACAAAGATTTTTTAAAAATAATTGTTGTATTAATCCTTTGTCAAATTGCAGCTTTAACATATGCAATTTATATTAAAATGTCAAAATTTTAAATTACATAATCTTTTACATATGTGGATTTCAATTAAATTCCATTAAACAAAAAAAATACACCAATAATGTAAATATGACTTTTTTGGGATTTTTTTTCTCTTAGATTATATTGGGATTAGTGCTGTGTGTATTTTGTTTTTTTACAGGCAATTTTATTTATTTTTCCATACATATTTTTGATTTGTTTTTGTAATGCTTTGAATATTACTGTTATATGAATATTTATTTTATCTTTTATTATGGTCTCTAAACATTCAAGAAGTGTTATAAGTGAATATATGATATGATTAAGGAAAATTATAATACTGAAAGAAAAATAAAAGTGCTTGATAGAATTGTAGGTATTGTGTGATGCATTAGTGGAATGACTTTTAGATGTGAATGAATCTTCCATTAGAGCAATCAAGAATATACTTTTATACAGGTAAATATTGCATGCAGAATATCAAAGATTTAAATTGTCTATATGCCTTGTGAATGATTCCCAAATACTTGGCCAACAGATAGTTCACTGACAGACATTTGACCAAATGGATATTGAGCCTACAGAAATTTGGCCAAACAGACCATTAGCAGAACATATATTCAGCTGAATGTACAATTAATACAATAGACATTTGGCTGAAAGAACATAAACAGCGTTTTTAATTTTATTTTTTTCTTTCTTTCTTTTTTATTTTCATTTATTTATTATTTTTATTTATTCTTTGTAATATATGTAATTGCTTTGTAAAAAAATGAAATAATTGCCTTTTATCTGATTTCCATTACACGTGACAGAAATTGTATGGAATTCTATTGCAATGCAAAAATATAAATTTGAGGGGGCCTTGATTTTAATTATGCATGATAAAAAATTGCATGAATCCAAATCATGCATGGTGCCTTATTGTGATGTGAAAATATGATAAATTTAAAAGGACCCTTGTAATATATTATAAAATTTGAAGGGAGAACCTATCTGGAATGTTTTCTCGTGTTATACTATAGGAGTTATGCTTAACAATGGTGCCAGATGTACCCACTTAATAGCTTCAAATTTTATCATATATTATAGGGATCCTCTTAAATTTTCATATTTTCTCATGACAATAGGTTACCATATAATTTCTATCATATATAGTAGAAATCAGATAGGGGACTGTTATATTGTTTGTTCTGTAAAGCAAATACATTACAAAGAATAAATAAAAATAATAAAAAATGATGAATAATAAATAAAAATTAAAACAGAAAAAATAAAAATAACAAAATTAAAAAGTTATATGTCCATTAGGCCAAATATCTGTTGGTTCAATGTCCATCTGTGAAATGTCTATCAGCCATCTGTCTGGCCATTATTATGAACATAAATTAGAAAAAATGGAAGAGTTCTTAATATATAAATAACTTTGAAATTATTTTTGTGTTGTATAAATGAAAAATAAAATTTATAATTTTTTTTTAATATATTTCATGCTAATTTTAATATTTTTCTCCTAATCTTTTATAAAATCTTGATCTTGCAATTATAGTGTTTTAAGGATTTAACATTGCAGTTGGAACATAAGTACTGTACTTGTACATATCTATCTAACATATTAAATATAAAACTTTTATGATAACAGAATTTTATTTTAATTATTCTAATAAAAGTTGCATGATTTTATATATTTTGAAAATTTTAACTATTTATGATTCTATGTAACATTTTTAATTTATAGTAATATATCTCAAGTAAAATTTATTTTTGTACATCTTAAAAAATATAAAATAAAAATATTTTATAAATTTGATTTTATTGAAAAGTAATTTAATAAAATATTAGCTAAATCACTAAATCTAATAAAGAGAAAATTTACTCAATAGATAAATTGTGTCATTTTTTCCTCTTTATATTTCATGATAAGTGTGTGTGAACTAACATTAAACCATATAATTAATAATCCAATTGAATTCTAGCATACAGAAATCTTTTCAGCATTTTTTCCATTATCTGCCATTTCTAATAAGCATAAAAATATAAATAACATCTAAAAAAATTAATATGCTATATCAGTTTAAAAATTTAATTTGAAACATTATTTTTAGATCTTTTTCTTTCCTAAATGAAATAAAAAGATTATATGTATTAGATCAATCAATCAGCATGGAAAGATGAGTAATTATCCTATTTTGATTAAATTTGCTATTTTATTGAAACCTATTGGAGAATCAAATCAATTGAAACTAATTGAAATTGGTTCAATATTATTGATGTACTGTACTTAAAAAAGATAATTACATATTCTGGAGCAATATCTTTCATAAATATTATCTGATTTGATGAAATTTATATTATTGAGAACTTCTAAAAAACTAAAATGATCTAAATTGATTGATATTACATCATATGTGACTAGATGTCTGCTGTCAAAATGATATCGCATGTAATTATTATTATACTTGAGTGAAATTCACATATGTTATTAGTCTGCTAGGGAATCATACATACTGAAAATAATCAAAGTTGATTTTGCTTATTATTGAATAATAAGTGAATCTATTTTGATCATTCCAGTATACATGATTCTTCTAGTGATTCCAATAATATACATGAATTTCATTCAAATCTAATAATATTTATATGAATATTGAATGAGCTTATTATATAGTTATTGCTAGCTCTATGTAACTGAATATTTGCTATTAAAAACAATATTCAAATGTGAATATTGTTTTTGACAGCAAATATTCAGTAACATATGCTCCAATATTGATCATTTTAATAGGCCTGGTTTCCTAGAAGATCCAATAATATTTACAAATTTAATTCAAATCAGATAATATTTACCTGAGATATTGCCCCAAAATACATGAATATATCAATAATAATGAATTGATATTGATTGTTTTCAATATATTTGAAATTGATAAATTATAATTTTCAAAAAAAAAAAATTCACAATCAAGTGATGGAAACAATAAATTGATCATATGATCCATCTTAACTAAATTGCTAGCTCTATTAAATGAAATTCAATCCATTTTTTATGTAACTGCTTTTATAGTATGTCCCAGAATAAATATCCTATTCTTATCTTGATTTTTATGCAACAGAAAAAGTTCATTGAGATCTTTTTAAATTTTATCATTTCCACTATCTAACAATGGCATCTGATTGAATCAAAAATCCATCTAAGTTTGTTAAAAAATATAAAACATATGTTTTCTCATTTATTTCAAATGATACCATAGCCTTTTATGCACATCACTAAAAATCTTTTGTAGTTCTGATTCTAATATCTGAATCAATTTCCTATATGTAGAACTCAAGATATTCCAAACTGACATTTAAGAAAAAATTTTTATGACTATGTATTTATCCCAATATCACTGAGCAAAAAATTAAAAATTGGATTTGGAATAAATAAATATTCTGAATTTTTATTAAAAATTATTCACATTAATAGTTTACAGAATTAAATTTAAGTCATTTTTTCTGTTTGAAAAATTCTTATATGCCAAACACACTGTGCCATTACAATCATGTGATGTGACAACACTGTTACATAAGGGTAGACTTCTGGAAAATAATTCTTATTGATAATATCATTCTTGCCATTTTCTTTATTTATATTAATTGTTAAGTAAGTTTAAATCTATTCCATCAATTAAAATTATTGTTAAGTAAAATTAACCATCAATTAGACACATTGATGCATAAAGTATGATGATAAAAAATCTGCTGTGAAATTACAATATAGTTATTTTTAATGTCATCCAAATATAATAATATCAAAAGTACTATATTGAAAGAATTTAAGTCCTTTATAAGATTTAATGTTAAATGATCTAATATTAAATAATTAACATTAGATTGCAGAACCTAATCTGCCATTAATTATTTAAGTGAAAAATAAACAAGTAATTCCAATTATTTAAGATTCTTTTGATTTGGAAACTATTGAAATTACTGTACATTAACTGTACAACCTTAAAACTTGCATTTAAGCTGAATTTTATCAAGTTTTTCATTAGAAAACATGTATAAATTTTTATTTTATTTAATAATAATTCCTGATTGCCAATGCACCTTTCCACAAAATACCATTTTATATTATTGAGAGCTTAAGTTGAGAACTGCTGAATAAAAACACAAAAAAATTATTTCATTCCCAGATTTAGAAATTTTCAAAACAATAAAAAAAATATGTATTTGTATATAATTATTAAGTTTATTTTTGAAATCTTTGGTTTTAACATACTTTATATAAAAACCTTCCATTAAATAAATAAAAAAAATCCATTTTCTTGTGACTGGTTTTGTAGCTCGGTTTTCGATTTGTTGTCATCAGTTGCTTTTTTTTTTTTTGCATGGCGAGTTAAAAATTAGTTATCAAAGAATTAGATATAACTAATAATTGTTATGTATAGATAGATCTTTAATACTATCAAGAAGAAGCGGTCTTTATCACATTCAGTTATATATGCATATTTCAAAAAATAATTGAGATTTTTATACGAAACTAGTAGAAAATATTTTACAAATATAATATTGAAAAGTAACACGGTTCGTATGTAGAGCGATTCTTAAATCGAGATACCATTGTATTTCATTTTTTATGTAATTATTGTACTTGAAAAATTTTATAATAATGAAGATTTTTAAAATTTATATGAAAGTATAAAATGATTAGTATTTTTAAAAATTGAAATAATACGAATAATGTTCTAAACAATAGTATATTTTTATCTAATTATTATTAATAACTTGTGTTTAATTAATGGTGAATTAGTGGAATCACATAAATTGTAAATACCAGTTCTTAGTGATTATGATTAAGGAATATACACATCATCAACTATTAGATATTGCAGTTTCTTTTAATGAAAAGATTAATTTTAAAATTCTTCAAGTTATTATTCGCGATATTTTGGATAAAATTGGTTTGCATAACTCTACTATTAAAATTGATTTGAATGAAAATTTAAAAAATTCAGCATCAGAGAATTTCGATTCTTTTATGAATTTACCAGAAATTGAAAATGTCGTCGTCGATGCCTCCCTTAAAAATGTTCAAGATGATTTAAATACAGATTCATTAGATGAAATAAAAAATGACGTGAAATGTTTTCCTGTAAATCAAGACGGAAATTCAATACCAGAAATACAGTCAGAATATCTTGAAACCTTCAAAAATGAACATGTAGGTGAGACATTTTTCCAAAACCAATCTAATAAAATATTAGCGGATATTTCAATAAATAATTGTTCAATGAAAGAAATATTAAATAGTTCGGAAATTACATTACTAGGATCTCGTTCCACATCATCTATTAGGCATTTAAAAGAATATCCTGGTATTTTTGACGAAGAAATAAATTTAAAAACTTCAGAAAATTCTATTGATAGTAATTCAGATTGTTTAAATGCTATTTCACTTCAAGAACATCAAACTGTCTCTCTGTCTGATGACGATGAGAAGGTTTTATCCATGATTGAAAACGAAAATAGAAATTCGGAAAGTAAACAAAATAAAGATTACGTTAGACTGCCGATAATACATAATTTACGAGAAAATAATAATGATTTTAATTTGTCACATCCGAAAAAAATAAATTGTCAAAATATATCGATAAAATTGCCTCCAATACATCGTAATTGTTACGAATGGCAAAATTTGGGACGTAAAGATGAAAATAATGCCGAGAAAATACAGAAATGCGGAGTAGAAAATATTAAAAACATCAATATACATACAATTTCAGAGAAATTAGTTAAAACCGCAAGTAATAAAAAGTTGTCTAAAGGAATAAAGAAACAGAAAAATGATGCATCAAAATCAGATATTCCGAAATATGATTCAAAAAATTTAAAATTTAAAAACATGAAAAGTGAAGAACAGGTCGAATGCCAGATATGCTCTAGCCACGAACAACAATTGCAAGCATTAAAACAAAACATAGAAAATATGACTGAAACTTTAGATAAAAGAATTACAAATATAGAGATTTTATTCATTGATTTTCAGGCAAATAATTCTGAAAAAGACGTCAGAACTACAAAAGAAAAAATGAACTTATTTATGAATAAGTCACCACAGAATAAATCATCGATTCCACAAAATATAAAAAAGAGAGTAGATGAAATTAATAATGAAATAAACAAGATTGAAAACGGTTTTAAAACGATCAAAGAAAGATGGGTAAAATATGATAAAGAACTGGAAAGTAGATTGAAGACAGTTATATTTAAAAAGACGATCAATGAGTTAAATGCAAACATTTCAGATATTCAAAATAAGCTAGATGAAGAATTGAAAAAGTCGGACAGTATCTATCAACAGTTGACTCGATTGATTCAAAACAAACTAGATAAAAACCGATTTTATTCTCATCGGAGTGTTCTTGCCAAAAAGTTAAACGAAATGAAAAAGCAGATTCAAATTATCAATGAAGAATTAACCTACTCTGTTAATTATTCTCCTATTAAAATTACTAAATTTCGGACTAAATGCTTTCCGTATAAAAAATCGGGAAGAAAGGTAGAAAGTGATACCGATTTTTCTGACTGATTTTGATGTTCATTATATGTAATAAACATCGACAGTAATAAATCATATAACCGGAAAAGTTTATTAAAAGTCGATCTGAATTAAAATTTATTAAGTTTAAATAAAATATTCTCTTAATTAAAGCTTAAAATAATCTTATACATTTTTATTATATTCACTTATTTTTTTAAATTTTAAATAAACTTCATAAACTTATAATATACCGTAATAATAATTTCAGAATTTAAAAAATATATATATTTTAAAGTTTTTCTGTTGACATATCTAAATGGCGTGGGTAGGAACTTTAAATTCCAAATTTGTTATAATCGCTTTACTTCCTTTTCTACTGGGAAAGGATATCCTGAAGGAGTGGAGAGTAAAAAATAAAAAAACTCACTTCTCAGTTCTAAATTAGTAAGGATCATATGACACGCTTGGCGGGCTTTGAGTGGGCATTTCTAGTTGTCCCCGTCCTTTCACAAAATATTCAAATTTTTAGATTTTATGAAAATGCTAGTTTGGGACGGAGACAAACTATTCCTTGGATGAAAGCAATGCCCTTAACAAAAGGTAAATCTGTACCCTTAACAGAGGAAGACAAAGAAGAGATTGTTATGTTACACAATGCTTATCGACGAAATGCCACACCACCAGCTGCAAATATGAGAATGATGGTAAGATTGTTTGAGTTACGTACTTGCTTACTAACAAATGTTGTCATTTTACCTTCCATTTTTTTTAATCACAAATATATTTTATGGATTTGCCAATTGTATACAATTAACATTATTTTAAAATTAAATGAGTTTTAATTTTTGAGAAATGTAGAAAATGAAGAAAATTTTCTTTTCTAAAAAATATAATGTTTAGAACTCTGTCATGTAATTTCGTACTCATTTTATTATTATTATTTTCCTTATTAGTACGTATTTATATTGATAATATATAAGGTAAGTCGTGGGAATATGGCAACATTTTCCTTCAAAAGCGTTTGCTTTGACCTTGAAATTAGAAATAAAATTCACTTGTTAAAATACGATTATTAATGTTAAAACAGGAAAGATTGTTAAAAGTTTAAATAATCTCAAGAGATTAATGTTTTAAAAAAAAGGTATGAGAAGTGCCGTATTACTCCAGGTATCGGGTAATATGGCAACATTTAACGATTAATTTGCTAACATATTTAAATATCAAAATAAATATGGAAATGGTAATATATAAAAATTAGAAAATTGTAATAGTATATAAAATGGACTTTATTTATTCTTTGAAATACTACAACATTCGCTTTGGCATCCAGACAAGTATGGTCAATATCGATCATTTTTAATATACTGGAATCCCGAAGTGGCTTCCATAATATATCAGAATTTCATTCAAATCTGACAATATTTACGCGAATTATAGAAAAAAAAAAAAAAAAAAATATGTTAAAAGTTTTGTTATGTCAATAGGCTTACAAGGAGAGGACCAACCTCGACCCTCCCAGATTTTGCTGAAATTTTCTTATATTATAGTACACAGTTGCCAGT
>WUQG02005289.1:0-12141 GCA_011317285.2 Androctonus mauritanicus | reverse complement strand
TAATTTAAAATACTCTATGTAAAATAATACAGTTTTTACGCATAAGTCACATTAATTAGTACAGGTATGTTGAAAATGCTAATTAATGTTTATAAAAAAAATTATATTCCGATTTTTCGGACTAGTCTTGCCCCCTATAGTCCGTAAAATCGAGCTTTTACTGTATTTTCTAGAAAGTAAAAATATCATTTACTCGAATAGACTTTCTTGTACTAGTAAATTAAAATGGTTTGCTAGCAATATATAAAAATATAAACTTACTTGAAAACGGAATAAATTTACAGAAAAATTACCTTTTTCAATCATTTATTTATTTCTATTTGTATTTATTCCACATAAAAAAATTACAATAGTCTTTTTCTATCAGTCAGTATTTTATTTTTATTGCGCTTCTTTCAGAAAAGTTGCTTAGAAATTTTTAAATTAAAATAATAATAATAAAACATTTACTTATATCTTTTTAAAAAAATCACTTCATAATTTTTTTTTTTCGTTTAAAAGTAAATTTCCAGAAATATGAATATTTTTGAATAAAATATATATATTGTTGAGTAATGGTGAATGATGATGATTTTCTCTTCAGTTTCTCCTGGGAACCGTTATTGACAATTTGTCACAATCTTGGACTAAATTATAGCGTTGGTATTGGATTACAAATCAATTCTCACCAATGGACCGTAATCCTCGGCACATCTACGCGAGTACTCGAAATATTTTATTTACACACTTCCAGCAATAAACACACTTTAATGCGGATTTTCCTTCGGAGAACCTTTAGCCTTCGAGAAATAAGTTAAACTTTAATAGATTATTTAAAAAAAATATATAAAAATAAAAAATTTTGTCATTTTAAAAATAAAATAAAACAAAAATTAAACGAATATTGAAAATTTTATTACCCTATAAAAAAATGTTGCATATGCTTATATTTTATATGATATTAAAGAAGAAAGCTTTTTGCTGGAAATATTTTATCTTTAATGCTGATTTTTTTTTTTCGAAGTGATTTTCGCTAGTAAAATTTGTGTTTTTTTTTAAGTATAAATTATTTTATAAATAAAAAATAAATGTAATTTTTTTAAACAAAATTACCTTCTAATTGTTTGCATATTTTTCGCAACAAAAATGTAGATAGTTTCGACAATAAGTTTAAAAAAATATTAATTACGATTAAAATAAATGCGTGTATCCATTCTTTCCAAAATGAAATTGGTAGAATGTCATTGTTTTCGGAAACCAAGGGACGAATTTTATCATTTTGGCAAAAGTCATTACGATCTACTGTATAATTGATCATGGGGGCATTAATGGGGAGAGAGACACTTCCTTCCGGAGGATTCCATTTGTTTGACATCTATCCTCCCACTCGTTCTACTAATGACCTAAAACCTTAGTAAAAGAGAAGTCTATTGTCCGTGAGAAAAGTAGGACAGAGCTCGCAGATAGCTCAGAAACGAAATTCATACTCGAGTTCTTGCGTTAATGTCCTTGTAAATGATCTAAGTTTAAAATATTTTCGTTCTAAGAATAACCTCATTATTCAGTTTCGAAGCTTTTAATGCACATTTACACATTAATTTTTTTTTCCTCCTTCATCATTGAAATGTTATTAATAAGGATTCCTTCTTCATTTTTTTGCGGAAATGAACTTCCAGTTCATTTTTCTTTCTAAAAAATAACGTATATAGTAAAATTTGTTGCTGGCAGAGTTATCCGAGATGCTCAAATAACCAGAGAAAGTTAATACGAAAGAAAATAAATTGATGTGCCAAAATGGCACAAACCATTTATCTCATGTTATAAATTCAGAAATATTTATATTATTATTTAGAAAAGTTAAATTAACTTATTATTTTTGCCTACTCGTTTAGAAATATTAAATTATAATTAAGTTTATATATTTATTTTTATTTTTAATTATCGGAAGATTTTGCAATTATTTTCACTTTTCGTACAACAGTAAGCACTTTACATATTTCCCAAACGTATAGTGTGTATCGTATACGCAAACAACTCTATAAGCAGACGTGTAACAATAGAAGATCAAACGTGTCCGATCACTCTTAAACGATTTAAACCATCAAGTTAAAATATTATTTTACCAAACGAACTTCAATAAATATAAAATTCTTTATAGAAAATAATACTTAAAACATATTCAACAAAATGCGATTTCAGTCAGGAAACTATTCTGAACAAACCTTTCTGTGAAAAGAGGTTTCTTGTTCGGAGTAGTTTCCTGCATGATACAAAAAAGGAATTTCCTTTTTATATCATGCAAAGAGGTTTCTTCAGCGAGTATAAAAGCGAATCAGCTTTTCAAACATTTTGGTGGCCGAATCAGCTTTGAAGCCAAAACGTAATCTCTCACGAATAATATGCTTATGTAGAAAGTAGTTTTTAGGTCATTCGGATAATTGAAAGCCCAGATAAGACTTCACACTCATACTTTATTGCTTGTAGAAGATTCTCGTAAACTATAAAGCATAATTTGTAAATTATATCGTCTCTAATCTCGTGATCTTGTTTTTTTATTCGTGTTTAATAAGTTTTTTCCATGATTTAGTGCCGCAATCTAATCTGAATAATTAATGGCGAAGATAATTTAGTTCACCAATTTTGTATAGACCACAGAAAAAAAAACGATTCTTATAGTTCGAAACATAAAGTTGATACACATTATATAATTAATGAAAAGCTTAGATATAAATGATGATAATAATTGTTTAAAATTGAAGAAAATACAGATATTATTCTTAAAAAAAGAAAGCTAGTTTTTAATGTAAGAAGAGTCAATACATTATTAAGAGGATCATTCCGATAGCCTTTTATGAATAAAGCTACCAAATAAAATTAATTTCGACAAATTATCTTAATAATTCCTTAATAAGATTCCTATACAAAGAGAAAGAACATTATGCAAATTCTTCTTAAATATTTACTTAATTCTGAAACTTATGCAAATCACTGAATAAATTTTATTCAGCGATTTCCATAAATAATTAAATAAGTTGATATTTTTCAATCTCGTTCTTTTTAATAATGATTGTTCAGTCTACCGAATATATTAAAATAGTTTGAAATAACCCAGAAAATATATATCTTATTAAGCATTCTGATTCGAGAAAATCGAAAATTCTAAGCAAAATGACGAAGAATCGAGAATTGTATTTACCATGCAAACATTACACACATTGAAAGTATTTCCATCTTTCTTCGAAGTTAAGATTTGGACTTTGGATATTTACATTAGCGTTGCTTGAACGTTTTCATGATGTTTGCCGAACAAAGCATATGGCCCCCTTTTTTTTTACCAGCTACATAGAGGTGCGGACAGCCACGAAATTGCCACTCATGAGAGGAATGTTAGTTCTACTGATTGATACCGAATGAATTTTACTGATCAAAGTATTTTTTTCTATTGGTTTTTTGTATATTGCCAATGACCATATGCTTCATAAATTGCATTAAAAGAAGGAAAAAAAAATTTTTTTATTTTCTTAATTTAATAATAAGCAAAACAGATTTTGCCTAAATAATGATTTAAATATTAAAAATTATCTTATTATTTCATTCTAATTTATATTCCTATAAATTTATTCCCGATAATAAATGCTATAAAAATAAAATAACAACTTAAAATATTTGGCATCACACGAAAAAGAAATTTAAATTATAGCTTAATTTCTTATTTTATGGTAAAAGTACCGTTTAAGTGATTTTTGTTTTTTATTTACGTTTTGTAAGTCGCGTAGTTGAATTCAGTTTGGAATATTTTTAAAAAATGAATTCCAAACTTCAAAACGGATTAAAATGAATCTACTCATAGATTAAAATTATATAATTTCAATTTAATAGTGGAATGTATCCTTAGTCCTTAATAAGATGAGTTAATATGATTTATTGCACGCAGTTTCTATTTCCGTAAATATGATATAAAGATAAAACAATTATATAAATTTAATTTGTAAAACTAAGTTATAAATCTCTAACAGTTTAAAATTAATGATTCACATAATTTCGAGAAATATGATATTTAATAATTAGATAAATCTTTATTATAAGTCGAAACGAAGATCATTCACGTATAATCTTAAAAAAAAAAAAAGTTGATATTTTTAATTCGAAAACCTTGATTATTTTTAATTAACTTCATTTATGTGGCAATTAATATATTTTACCGAAAGTCTCGAAAAATATCTAAATTGCAACGTGACCGAAATTAATTCGAAATAACCAAGATTTCTAATTAAAAACATCAATATTCATAATTCTTAATAAGAGTTGTTTTCAACAAAAGAAGTAATCAATGACAACCGATTTTATGTGAATAATCAGGTTAATAACAGCGCTTACAAAAGATCGACAAATCACCTGATAGTCTCATTATAAAGAATAATACAACAATTGTGCTAAACACTAGCTCGTTTTATGTATAAGGTGAATCATAATCAATGCAGTTCTCCCTTTAATGAATATCTGGAGGTGAATGATGGTTTCAGATAGTGTAACTGAATGGAAATTAGAAGCTATGAAAAGAGCCGGAGGAGAAATTTTATTAAGTTGTAACATTAGACGATAGTGCATCTTTCTACTAGATCTATAGCACAAAAGACGTATTAGCAACCGACTACGCTTTTGTCCTTCATTGATGCGTGCCATTGATTTTATGCTGAAGTGAATAGCTTGTTTTATTATGAAAGTTTTTATTAATGTTTTTTATCAATAATTTCCTACAGTTTTGTGATATTATTACGTTGGATACGTTAATAGTTTTAATATACATATATATATTTTTTTTAAAATAATTCTGTTGTGAATACATCTCTCTTTATTAGAATCAAACTCTAACAAAATAATTAACTTTTTTAAAATTTTTATGGCATGATTTATGTAATTATAAAACAGATTAGTGCTTTTTTTAATCACAAAACAAATTAAAAGTTATAAAATGCTTCAAAATTAAATTCAACTCTAAGAAATTGTTCTAAAGAATTCAAAATTACATATATGTTTTCTTGATTTCAAGAATTATCGTGCAAAATTTGATCAAGATGTTTTATAAGGTATTCAAAGCATAGCTAAATGTAGCAGTAGAGAGACTAGATTTACAATAGATCACACAGATTGTTGTGCAATGATCATTCATTTGTCCCTTTGTCATCTTAACCTAACAAAAGAGCTAACAAACTTTTAAGATATACAGTACTGTATATCAAATAATTCTTTATTTTTATATAAACTAAACATATATTTATAATAAGATAAATATAAATTATTTTAAATATTAATATCGAATTCACATTTTAATTGAAATAAATTTACATAGTTTATGGTATATTTTTAAAGAATATGAATTTTCCTGTTTGCGTTATTAAATTTTAAAAATATTATTTTTGTATTAAGCCATAAGTACCGCTATTTGCATGAACATCAATTTTTTTTTTTAACGATATAGCCGTAATATGAGTAAAGTGAAGCAAATGTGAACTGCAACATTTAACTGCATTTCCAACTGAGACCCTAATCCTATCAATCATCTTTCGATGAAAGGACTAACAACTTCAAGCGATGTTTTACGTCATAAATGTAGAAAGTAAGAAAATAAAAAAAAAATAAAAGAAACGATTTTTGTAAGATTTCCAAGAGAGTACATGTTCAAAATTGTTCCTCTATCTATATAGTACCATCTTCTGTACAAAATACAGACCCAATTGACTTTTTTCGGTTCGATATGTCAGAGGATGTTTGTTGGGTAGACTATTAGTGCTTGATTGATGTTCAGTCCTGCATTACTGGTTTCAGATGCGAAATTCTCTTTTCCTTATATTCTTCACTCTTTATTCTTTCGACTGATAGTGGGCTAGAACAATAGATGTTGTTTTGCCAAACAGGAAACTGTCTACAGCATAACATTACCCCGTTGGAAGATTGTATTTTGTCCTCTGTCACCAGACGTCAACGACAAATCACTGCCCTTCCAGAGAATGTCATTCTACTAACTTTTTACGATGTAATAACTTTTTGACGACATCGCATCTATTAGGAACTTTCCTTAAAAAATTTTTTCCTTTCTCTCTATATCAACTTTTTGTTGTTTTGTTAGAATAATTGATTTATTTCCAAAAAAAAATTAAATATATATATAGTATATATACCTTAAAAACGTTCTAAAATCACGATCAAAGTTTTAATACTGAAAAGTGTTTTATAGTTAAAATTAAATGTGAACTATCTTTAAGTTCCTCATTCGATTTAATATTGATAACTTGAACATCTTCAAGAGAATAAAACAGAAATTTAAATCATAAAAAACATAGGTTTAAATTAGTGATTGTTATTGTTTTCTTCCATATATCATAGTTTTTTGCTAAAATCAGTGAAAGGGAGAACTTTTAGAAAGTGATGTCGTGTTCACCATTGAAACACAAGGCGTGGGTCAATAGATCACATCCATGACTTTAAAGGTCAAAATGAAAGAAGTGCAGTTGACAGGACAACCATGTTAGTAGCTAGACCAATGATAGTTTTCTGTAACACTAAACTTCACCTTTTGATGGTACACACATGTTCGTTTCTAAAAATAAATCCAAACAAAAAAAAAAAATTAAAATATTTTTTTTTTGTTTCAAAATGGTCTCTATTTTATATTTTAATCAATTTTGATAATAACAATACTTAAACGACTTCCGTTTGATTGAAAAAAAAAAAGCAATTTAACATGAATTATGATTATTATTTTTGTCCCAATTTAAATTACATAAAAATCGAATCAATTATATAAGTCATTTAGTTTTTTTTTTTTGTTTAAATTGGTAACTAAATTTAGAAATTGCAATCTTCGATAATTTAGCTCGAAAATTAATTTGATTTCGACTGAAATATCGATAATCGCCGACGTAAAAAAAAAAAAAAAAAGAATATTTTGGTTTAACAAAAGTAGTTTATGACTTAAATTCAATTATATTACGCATTAAACATCACAAAATCGATTTTCTATACAAATATATAGAAGTAAATTCTTTATTAGGTATCAAAAATTAATATCTTCCCACTCAATAAAATTATTTAAAAATTTTTTAAAGCAAAAATAATTATTTTTAAACTTTTTTTTAGGTTATAATTATTGGTAACTTAATTAAAAAATTATAAATTTAAAAATCTTCATACAAGTGATATATTCAGATTTTGATAAAAATAACAATTGTTAAGTAAACTTAAGACATAATAAGCGATTATAAAGAGTCGTTAATCATGTTCAAATAATTAAATAACGATTTATCAGATCATATCTGCAATTACAGAAAAATATTCTCGAAAGATTTTTTTTTTTAAATTTCCGTTTGTATATAAACTTCTTCAGGTTTACTTAAAATAAATAAATCTTGGTTGTTTTTTTTTTTTTAAATTTTAGAAAGAACGAGAAGAATAAAATTCCGAAAACTTTCCACTTTACGAATTTGTAAATTCCAATTTATCGGGAAGGATTATCAATTTAAATCTTATTATAAATTTAATTCTGTAAATTATAAAAGGATAACAAATCTGATTTATTTAGCGTGAAAAGAAACAAAGCATGATAGGATTAAAACTTGCCAAGCATTTCATTAACATTTGAATTTTGTGTTTTAATATCTCTATATAAAATTTAAAAGAAAAGTTTTATGTTATATTTTTAAATAAAACATTATATCGACATAATTTATAGCAGGTATTTAATAAATATAATATATTTTTATTCGGAAGTTTTATAGGATAAAGTGATTCGCATTATAATCTATAGCAGATTAATGCTTACTTAAGTTAGAAAACTTTAATTAGGATTTAATTTCTTGAAATGAATTAAAGTTATTATTATTTTATTTTTTATTTTTTAAAAATATATTATTTTTTGGCACTTTTATAACTTAAAATGAACACAAATGATTTATAGTTAATTTAATATGGCTAAAGGAAAAATACGGAACTACTTATATAAGCTTAATTATTATTATTTTAAATTATGTTAATTAATAAATCAATTGTTATTATTACTTTCCATTAGTAGTAAATAATTGTTAAATAATAAAAATTATTGTTATCATCGTTCTAATGTTTAACTCCATTTAAAAATCGGCTTAGTTCTTTATTTTCCCATTCAGTTTTTTTTATAAATAATTTAAAATTTCGGTTCCAGTTCTAGTTATTGAAAAAACACTTAAAAAGTTTTCGAAAAATATAGAAATCTGTGCCAAATCTGCTACATTTATAGGACAAGATATATAAATATATTGTGCTATATATTTTTATTATTCAGAAAAATTATTGCTACCATTTTTATTATTGTATTAAATTTTTTTTGAGAAACTTTCCAATTTTTTTTGGTCAATAATTAATACAGATTCTTTAATATTTCTTTGATTTCTTTTTTTTTTTATTTTACTCATTTAAATTATTCATATTATTTATAAGGTACGTGTACCAAATATGGCCACGTTAACAATATTTTAAAATTTTAACTATGTTATGGACAAAATTAAAATGAGCAAAATACGTATTATATTAGTTCATCGTGTTGTCATCTTGAATGTAGTTTCATTTAACTTAAATGACTCTTGATTTAGAAGAGGCATCATGTTTTCAAAACCTTTGCAAGTGACTATATTAGGAACATCCAGATTCTAATATGGTCAGTGCATCTCTTTACGAAAGATATATGTTCACAAAGATAACCTAAACATGTAGGTTGACAATAATTAGAGATTCAGTTTTACTTCATCCACAATTGTTAAGTGTTTTACAACCGTTGGAGCAGCTAATTGTAAACAATCACTGCAATTCGGGCAATGAATTTCTAACATTTTACTACTTAAGCCATAGAAATACGTGTGTAGCTTCTTCTCTAGCAGGGACAGATCGTCTATGGCGACAACTACGAATAGAGTTTACCATCTTTTAAAACAATGATTTGAATTTTAGCTAAAATTACCGAGTGGTCATATCTGGTACACTTACCTTATTTAATTATGATATATTTTTATTTGACACAGATCAGCAATAGAAACAAATTATAATAATGCACTATGATTGTTATAACTATCCGCTATACAAGACTGACACGTTTGAATACAACATAATTTTTTTTTTAATTTTTATCCTCTTGTAAAATAGTAATATCTTAAAAACTTATTTATGCCTACATTAGTTCTTCTTTGCAGATTAGAATTAGAGTAAATAAATCTTATTTAGTTATAACTTAGTTCATCAGCTTTACTTGAAAAAGAGTTTTTGACATTCAAGTACTTCCCTCAAAATAATTACTATACAACAGTTTTATAAACAAAATTTGATATGTCTAAGGAAACTTTGAGATAGAATATATTTAAAATAAGAAGAAAAATTTGTTTTCTCATTGATATCTTAATTAATATTCGAAATATGCCTTTTAATTCTTTGATTATAACATTATTGCTTTATAAATTTTCGGAAATTACAGTGATATGATGATATAATTTTTGTTATGCAGTGCATGACAATCGTGGTAACAATGTAAATTTTTAAAGTACAGTACTGTACTCATTAAATTTTATGCTCAGTTGATGAAATTTAGAAGCCCTGCCTGTAACCATAATCTTTGATTCCATTAATTTAAACCAGTTTGAAGAATAATAGGTTGTATAATTTCATATGTAAATAAAGTTTTATTTAATTTTAATTTATTTAATCCATTTTTACTTCAGAAAATTTTCGTTTAATATCTCTACATTTGATCTACATAAACATCGATCGTAAACATTGTCAATTCTGGCATGTTCTTAATTAAATTGCAATGTTATAAATTTGAACTTTAGTTATAGTAAATGTAGATTGCATTCTAGGTTTAAATAGCTTATCAAATAGTTATTGAATATAAATATCAATAATAATTTTGGAATTTATAGATTTTCATTCGAACTTTTATTATTACAAAAGTAGCGATCACATGAGTGATGTTAGACTTACATAAAATTTTTGAAAACCCTAGAGACAATCTTACTAAGGATTAGTTTTGAGAGATATTATCTGAGCATTCTATTATTGTCTGAAACTATTTCCCTAAGGCAAAACAGGCTACTTATTCCTCTAGTAACATCAGATAATGCATTAGGTGATGACTTTATCATGAAAGTGCTCACTCAATTTTGCCATTAATTCTATCTTAAAAGCATCCGAAAAACGAAATTTAAATATTTAATCCATGAGAGTTATATTTTCTACAGAACTGTTTGCCTAAAGAGACATATTTTCACGAACATTTAGATAAATATTTATTTTGGTGAAGAAATTAGTTAACTCACCCATTTAAGTCAGCTTTAAAACTAGCATAAAAGATAACATTCAAAAGTTTTAACTGACTTTCAACTATTATAATCAAATTTTTATTCAAATATATCAAAATGTAATACTGATATGTTACAGATAAAAATCTTTAACCAGCAAGATAATTATTACGATTATCTAAAATTATCTAATTTAACTAGTTATCTATCGGTAAGAATCTTCTATCTATTCGATGCGATTTGATCATTTCAAGCAAATAAATGCAAAAAAAATCCATTAATATCTCAAAGTGTAGTTCGTTGTAGATTAAATTCATTTTCAATTCTATTTTCTCTTGTTTTAAATAAATTATCTCTTGAAGATTTATTTTTAGAAGGTTTGCATTGTTTAAGAAAGTGACTAAGCAGCGCTGATTTAGTGATGGATATGAAAATCAATCATCGAACCACCTTGCTCTTGCGAAATCGTATTATGGAGTTTCACCCCTGCGTGTTCTGCATGCTAATCTCCATTAAACTTTGTTAATTCCCATGATAATGAATATTAGCTGAATATTTTAGAAAGTGTAATAAAATTAATAATAGTAATATGAAAAATGTTGCAGTAAATACATATAAACGAATCATTATCATATACTTGGAAGCCTAATTTAACATCAAATACAAAATATTTTTGAGTAACATTCAGTGCCATTTTTGGTTACATCAATCATAATAAAAATCGCGATTAAAATGAAGAAATGATTTAAAAAAAATGAAAAGACTAAAGAAAGTAATGGCAGAAATTATACTTCAAACAGTATTTATAATAATTTTACCAATTATTTTTTAAAAATTTTCAATTAAGTATGCTGTTCATAGCAATGTTAATCTTGTATTTCAGCTGAAACTTTAGAAGTTCAAGAATTTTTTTCAGTAAATCTCATCAATACAATTTTTTGCAATTAACTTTAAGAGTTAAACACAGAGCATTTTTAATTTTTATATTTAAAAAAAAAAAAAAAAATCCAATTAACCTGAGCATTATGCATAATATAATTTAGTCAGTCATTTTGTAAAATAATTAGATTAAGAATTAAAATTAAGACTTAATTTTAATTAAGAAATTTATTTTTATTGAAGAAAAAAATTATTATTTATTTTTTTTCGATTTATTTTGTTCGATTTAAAATCAGATTTTTGATAATTAATCATGTTTTAACTTTAATATTAAAGCTGATTAAGAATTGAACTTGTATACATAACTGTAAACAAATTTTAATATGTTAATATATAGATTTAATTCGTTTTTCAGTTATTTTTTTTTTCTTTAAAATACTGAAAATTAATTTACATACAAAAATAATAAAAAAAAAAAAGATCCAAAATTTTGCTGTTTAATAAATGAATAAAAAATCAAATTTTAATTCTTAACGATCCATCTCTTTCAAAAATCATTACTTGGCTTGAAAATAAATGATTAGAAAGTAGGTAATCGTTTAATAAATTTATTTTCCTTTGTAATACAATCTGATGTGTTGCCAAGAGATTAAATTATCTTCATATTTAATTAAAATAAAACATTTATTCTTTATTATTATTATTATTCCAGTATTGGTTTGATGAAAATTTGTCCATAGCTTTGCACATGAAAAGTTGAAAAGTACAGGCATAAGAATTTAAAAATGGCTGAAGACATATGTATATAGGCCTATGTTTAACATTAATTTTCTGAATTAACTATGGCAACAAATTTCAAGTAACAGAAACGGAGACATTCGATTTTTTTTTAAAAATCGATTGGATATTGGCGATTATCCAACGATAGAAAATGAGTGATGATAAGACAAAAAAGACATTTCTT